>PVIU01028362.1:0-19070 GCA_004026605.1 Ondatra zibethicus | reverse complement strand
TTGCCCGCTCCTCTCTGCTCGGCTCCGTGGGACAAAGGAGGCCCCCTAGCAGGGGACTCGCCCTTCCCCCAAGGCCTCAGCCCGGGTGGGCCGAGCTCAGGTGCAGCCGGGACAGGGTCCAGATGAATCCGCGGAAGCTGGTTGGGCGAGATTCCCGGTCCCAAAAGCAGGCCTACTGAGGGTTGCCCGCTCCTCTCTCGATATAGGAATTCTTTACACAACACTGTGATACTTTCATTGTCCTAAACACATGTCCTTTTTTTTTTCACTGCCATTGTGATGACTCTTTTTGTTTTGTTTTGTTTACAAGGTGGAGGAAGGGTTTATTTCACCTTACACCTCTCAGGTCACAGTCCATCATGGAAGGAAATCAGAAAAGAAACTCAAAGCAAAATCCTGGATGTAACAACTGAAGGATGGGCCATGGATGGGTGCTGCTTACTGGCATATTCTCCATGGCTTTCTTAGACTGCTTTCTTATACTATCCAAGACCACTTGCATAGGAGTAGGACCACCCTCACATCAATCATTAATCAAGAAAATACACCACAGGTTTGCCCACCAGCCAACATGGTGGGAACGGTCTCTTGTTTTTTTTTATTAATTTTTTCATACAATATATTATGATCATCTTGGGGGAAGGGAACTGTGACTTTTTTATTCTTAAGTACTTATTGGTAGACACATATAAGAAAATGGTAGCTTTTCTTTAGCGTATAAATTCAGTCAATAATGATGGTGTTAATAGCCCAAGACAGTCCACATCAATGGCTGAAGTAGGGATAACTGTACTGTGCTTTCTGATGGCTCAGTGTACAAAACGTTTGTTTTGTACATCAACTATTTTAAGTATTGTGTAAAATTACCTCAACACCATGTGAATAAGGTAAATGGCAAGCATGTGACTTTTGTATTTTGATTTGGGTTGCATCATCAAGACATCCCACATGATATATATGTAGGTGTCTTCCAACCTGAAGCACTTCTATTTCAGAATAATTCTGGTGAGCCTCTTCTAGAACTGTCTTTTGCTATGGGATATATTAGATTTGTTTTTCAGAAATAACATTTCTGAGAAAATGTTCTGCTCAATATCTGAGTCTCCTTTTTTTGTTTGGATGTTTGATTTATCAAGGAAAGCAAAAACACCTTCCCAGCATCTCTTACAGTGAGGGTTCTGTGTACATAACTTAGGATCCAATAATTAAATGAACCTAAATGAGGCTTGGATGCAGATGAGAGGGACGTGAAGGACTAAGAGTATAGAGAGCTATCGTTTGGTGAGGCAGGAAGCACAGTCCTCAGAGGGCCGTGGTGTGACGGCTTGGGGTCCTCAGAGGGCCGTGGTGGTGACAGCGTGGGGTCCTCAGAGGGCCGAGGTGGTGACGGCGTGGGGTCCTCAGAGGGCCGTGGTGGTGACGGCGTGGGGTCCTCAGAGGGCTGTGGTGGTGATGGCGTGGGGTCCTCAGAGGGCTGTGGTGGTGATGGCGTGGGGTCCTCAGAGGGCTGTGGTGGTGACGGCGTGGGGGTTACAGACGTTTGTACCAGGCTGGACCAGGGCTTTGTGGCAGGTATCAGCGTCTTCAGAGTTCAATGTTGAGTTACATAATAATCTAGCAATCAAAAGATCACTAGAGATGGGTGTTCTTTCTGTCTAACATGCCTTGTCAGACTCTATTTTGCAGACTCCTTGCTTAGAGAAGGTTCTTTGAGTTGCCTAACATCTTTTGATAAAGGCAAATAGACTAAATTAGTATAAGTCCATCATTTGTAACTGTAAATATTAAATTTAAAAGATAGTAATAAAACGTTTTTGTTGTGTGTTTCTTACTCAACCTGACTTTATAATATTATTTGCATTTTGTTCTCTTATAAAGATTTGAACCAGAAGAAGTTTCACACCTGCCATTTATAGTTATAGAATCTTAAGCACAGAAGATGCGGCTGTTGGTGCAACAGTGGCATGACTGTCATGGACAGTAGCCAACTTCTTACTGATTGGATTGAAGTCTTTTCTACATGAGGGAATTCACACTTAGTACTGTAAGTCTGGTCAAAACACAGCACTGGGAAGGTCATGGGCCTAGGGTGGAACCTACTATTCGAGTGTTGCTAAATGGTTGGCAAATTGCATTTTTAAGAATGTATGCTTATATACAAATATTTATGCTGCTTTAAGTCTTGATCAGGGAAGCTTCTTATTTCAGTGGACAGGTATTAATTCAGAGATTAATAACCAGTCAGAGTTCTAAGAGCAGTGATTCTGAGTACTCAGCCATAGGGAAGCCATCTATATCCAAACTTCTTCAGCCCAACCTTGTTGCAGAAGAGAAGAGAAGAATGTAAGAGTCAGAGGATGGGAAGGGCTTTGAAATGCTGTGTTCTAGATGTGACGTGTCTGTTGCACACATGGACTCATGGTAGCTAGATGTGACGTGTCTGTTGCACACATGGACTCATGGTAGCTATGTTTGCTTGCGGAAGACCTGCACAAGAGCATGCCAGTTAAAAACTTCTGGCACGGATGGAGAAGTGCTCCAGAGACCTCACCCTGAGCTGAAGAGCCATTGGTAAGTCAATGACTGCTAGATAACAGAGAGTCACTTTTTCTTGGGGTTGTGAACAATGGTGACTTGTCCATCCCAAGTGGCAAATCCCACAGCCATGCACATAGGAGCACCAGTAATCAGAGTCCATGTGTTGCTTTAGAAAATGAGCCTTAAGTTGGGAGGGAGATGTTAGAATGCCTTGGGGGGGGATTGAGAGTAAGAGTGTGTTATGACTTTGATTAAGATACATTGTATCCATTTATGAAATTTTCAAAAAATAAATTTCACTTGTAAATAATTGAATTCAGAACTAAAATCTAGACCTTCTTATTGTCAGTTTGGTGTTTTTCATGCTTTTGAACTTTCCACCAGAAAGAATTCCCCATGTTTCAAGCAAAGGAAAGGTTATATGCCAGATACCCAGAGAGAAAGGCTTTCAGGGGTCCTTATTAAATACTCCTTAAGTAAAGATTTCTTATAAAGCGATATGTAATTATACTGCCTCAGTCCAGCCATATCCAAATCCAGCTTTAATATTTTAATAAGTACTTTAAAAGTACATTTTACCCTAGAACTCTCAAAATGTTGAATCAGAAACCAACCCCTTTAACAAAGGCAAGTGACAGCTTACAATGTGTTGTGACCTGTAATCATCTCTGAAATTACTCATGGATTTCCAAATTAAACTCTAATGCATTCATACTACAGGCAAAAGCTATATCGTGATTGACTGATAAATTTATGGTGGTAAATCTTAATTGTAGGTTCATTGTAAGCTACCTGCTAAACTACTTAACTATTTAATAATTTGCATAGTACAATCCTCAAAAATTCTCCTATTTGCCTTCATAAGAGTTTTATTTTAAATATATTGCACTCTCATTGTTAAAAGGCCAGCAATCATATTAAAGGCATCTCGCCATCTGATCTCCAAGCTCAGGCCTATACAGCCTTTTCCTGACTAGATCATGACTGCTATTTGGAATTCACTTCAGGGTAGTAAAGATTCCTGCTGGGCTCCTGCTTCCCTTATGCCATCCAACTAGATGCAGCACCATCCTTGTTTCTCTGGCTCTCCAGCCTCTTCATTAAAAATGCCATTGGCTTTCCTGGGAATTTAGCTAGCAGACAGTAGACTATGGAGCATCACAACACCCATAATCATATGAGCCAGTGCCAGTAACCAAATTCTCTCTCTCTCTCTCTCTCTCTCTCTCTCTCTCTCTCTCTCTCTCTGTGTGTGTGTGTGTGTGTGTGTGTGTGTGTGTGTGTGTGTGTGTGAGAGAGAGAGAGAGAGAGAGAGAGAGAGAGAGAATTTCCTTGACAACAACCAGTGCTTGTCTTTGTCACCAAGGGTTGTCTTTTTTGTTTAGCAAGATTTTCTTTTATGTGTATGAATGTTTTGCCTGTGTGTGTTTAAGTGTCTCATATGTATCCCTGGTGCAGACAGAAGAATGCATGAGATAACCTGTAATTGGGGTTACAGAAGGTTGTAAGCTGCTAAGAGGGGTCTGGGAACTACATTCCCGTCTTTTGCAGGAGTGAATAGTGCTCTTAAGCACTGAGCCATCTTTCTAAGCCTCAAAGACTATTTCTTCTCCTTCTCCTCTTCCTCTCCTCCTCTTCCTCCTTTTTATTTTGCTCTTAGTTATTTTTTTATTGAAAATTGATTGTTTTCTCATATACTATATATACTGATTAGTTTCTTCTCCCTCTACTCTTTCTAACTCTTCCCTCCTAGGTTCACCCCCTTTCTGTCTCTCATTAGAAAACAAACAGGCGTCTAAATGATAATAGTTAATATAACATATGATATGCTATGGCAAAACAAAGCCTAGCATATTGGAATAGGACAAAACAAACAGAAGGAAAAGATCTAATGAATGGTGTAAGAGACAGGTGTAGGCAAAGAAACCCACTTTCTCATGCATTCAAGAATCCCATATGTGGGTCATAAACCTTTTGGAGTTGCATATCAGATATTTACATTAAGATTCAGAACAGTAGCAAAATTACAGTTATGGAGTAGTAATGAAAATAATTTTATGGTTGTGGTCACCACAACATGAGGAGCTGTATTCAAGGGTTGTAGCATTAGGAAGGTTGAGGACCACTGCCATAAAGACACTATACTGAAAGCCATGAAGTATATTCAAAGGACCTATAGGACAAAGACAGAGAAAACAAACAAACAAACAAGTAATATATAAATAAAATAAAAATATATAAAATATATAAAATTGGGGGGAAAACCAGCATGACATTATGTGAGAAGAAACCTCCAAAGATGCCGTTGAGTTCCTTTCCCATCAGCCATCTATTGCTGGGCTCGCAGCCTACACTTAAGAGCAGTTTGTTTCCCCAGTGAAACTCTCTTGAAGGAAACTAAATTTTCATTTAAAAGTGGTTATTAATTGAAGGTAGGTTTGGGGTTAAGGATGGGGGGATACGTCCATCCTCCTTTCCGCTCTAGGACCCCATCTGGCGCACCTGGGCAGCCCCTGTGGCTGAGCCTCAGTCTCTCTCTGTGAGCTCAAATGAGCTTTGATCACGTTGATTTAGAGGTCTTGTTTCCTTAGTGCCCTCCATCCCTTCTGGCTCTTACACTCTTTCTGCCTCCTCTTCTTCAGGATTCCCTGAGTCCTGAGAGGAAGGATGTGATGGAAACATCCCATTTAGGGCTGAATATTCCAAGGTCTCCCACTCTCTGCTTTTTGTCTGTGAATCTCTGTACTTGCTCCCAACTGCTACAGGAGAAAGCTTCTCTGATGCTGGCTGAACAGGAAACTGATGAATGAGTACAGCAGAATGTCATTAGGAATAATTTTATTGCTACGTTCTTTGAGTAGAACAGTAGTGTTTGGTTTTGACCTAGGTCCCCGAGTTACCTACTCTCAGGTTCTTGGTCACCCAATAGTGACAGGTATGGGTTTCATCTTGTGCAGTGGGCCTTAAGTGAAATCAGACATTGGTTGGTTACTCCCACAGGCTTTGTGCCACTATTGCCCTGGCATCTCTTGCAGGCAGGTCACCACTGTAGATTAAAGAGTGTTTACAGTTTCTCTTTTGGGTACAGACAGAGTCCCATCCTGTACCAGAGATGGTACCCCATAGGAGTGAAGGCTCTATGCAGGCACTCCATCTTCCATGAGTTGTGTAGGTGTTGCAAAGACTGCCTTTCAATTCCTTTCAGTTTGGATACTTTCTATACGGAGTTTAGAGGTTAGACAGGTTTCAAGTCAGGGGTTCAGTCCCACAGGTCTGCTCCACTTCAGAGGTTGATCACATGTTTTAGGCCTCTTGCATTATTGACTGAGCTTACAAATGAGACTGGATAACTTGCTGTGGCACAAAGCATAAAACAAGGCAGGGTTGATGGGACTCATAGAACTCTCTCTCAGGTCCTCTCAGGGTGCTCGAGCCTCCCAACACCTCCAGCAGGCTCTCTAGGCCCCTTCATGTAGGGTTCGAAGGGCTCCATTATGAACCTTCATGTAGGGCTCAAAAGGTTTCATTTTATAGCTGACTGGTGGTGATTAAGAATAAAGTGTTAGCATAAACTCAAGTATTCCTGAAAGGGCTTTTTATAAATACTAAAAGATGCAGCAGTTTCCCCCATCAGTAAAGAAATCCCAAGGAATAACAAATATGCTGTTCCGTCATAATAACAAACCTGGAATGCGGAAACAGATGTCACTTCTCATAATGGAAAAACAACTTTTGAAAAACTGAAACTTAAAAAAAAACTTGCTGCTGGATGAAATGGTATAAACATTATAAAATGACTAATATTTAATCATCTTAACCTACCAAACTTACAATTTTAGATGATTTGAACCTCTCACTTGTGGAGCACAGTTAGACATTCATAATCATCATTGCTTATCCATATAATCAACCAACTGGAGATTTAAAATACTCAGACAGAAAATTGTGTGCTGAACTTGTTCAGACTTTCTTCTTTGTCATTATTCTCTAAGGAATACAGTATGACCTGTTTATGTAGCGTTTACAATCTGCTAGGCATTAAAATTCAATTTCAAAATTAAAACTTAGAATAAAAAATATGCTCATGGTCTCAGACAACAGTCCATTACCAACTTCCTTAAAGAGCACAATGTGCTGATTTTTTTAAACAATGTTTTGCAAGTCTTCTAAGGATAAGAGAAGATACTGCTATACTTTGAGTTTGCTGCCCTAGGTGCCCTCACCACCCCACTTCCACCAAGTGAGCAGGGAACTGTACAGGAGTCCGGACAAGAACACTTGCAGCCAACATTATGTCATAGCTAGGGTTTCTATTGCTGTGCACAAACATCATGACCAAAAAGCAAGTTAGGAAGGGAAGTGTTTATTTGGCTTACACTTCTATATTGCTGTTCACATTGAAGGAAGTCAGAACAGAAACTCAAACAGGGCAGGATGCTGGAGGTAGGAGCTAATGTAAACGTCATGGAGGGATGCCGTGGCTCATTCAGTCCACCTTCTTATAGAACTCAAAACCACCAGCCCTGGGATGGCACCACCCACCATGGGTTGGGCTCTCACCCATTGATCACTAAATGAGAAAATACCTTACAGCTGGATCTCATTGAAGCGTTTCCTCAACTGAGGCTCCTTCCTCTCTGATGACTCCAGCTGTGTCAAGTTGACACAAAACCACCCAGTACACATTATAAGGCAACAATACCCCAAGAAAACCTCCCAGTTAGTTTGTAGGCCTAGAAAGGATTTGTAAACTCACATGTAGACCAAATAAACACTACAGGACCATTAAAATAAAGCCTCAGGCATCCATACATATCACTTTAGAAACTGTTTAACAGCTTGAGAGGTTGGCAGGTTTGAAAACTGATGTTCCTCTCCAGGACAAGCAGAGAAAGTGATTTTCAGTAGCTTTTTTTTTCTGTCAAGTTCTCACTTAGTTTGTGTCTTAGATCATCCTCTTATTACACAAGCAATGGAAGTACTCATGTTAAGGACATAACAACAATGAAACTAAAATTATGAGTGACTCAAACCTCTGCTAATACTTAGAACTCTTTGAAGGATGTGACCCAGTAGATGGGGATGATGAATTAACAAAATGTCAGTCTTGTATTCAGAGCTTTACAGGCTTAAAACTAAGTTGATTCTGGTATTAGTGACTGCTGAGAATAACGAAGAGAAGAAGGCAGGGTTTGACAGATTGGGGGCCAATGCTATGGACTAGCATTCTAAGTAGGAGACTATGCAAAAAGCAAGGCAAATGTTGAGCCATATGGAAGCTCCATTTCTGAGGAATTCTTTCCACTCGCGCAGTGACTATGTGGGGTTAGGAGAAATTCTCACAAGTTCTTTGTGTTATGTAGAAGGTTCACCTCATGTGAAGCAGTAGAACATTGCAATAGGGATTGTGTCCACAAGCAGTGGCAAAGTCTTTGCCTTTAATCTGTAGGAGAAAAGCAAATCTTGCAAAGATGAAAGCCCCAGTCTGAAGTATGCATGCACACAAGCACAGCACAAGCACACACAGCACAAGCACACACAGCACAAGCACACACAGAATGCAATGATCTTTTCATTTGGGTCTGTTTAAATTATGTGAAAATTTTCTTTAGGATTGCTTTAGAACTCTATACATCTAGTTACCAGCATGGCAGAAAGAGTCTAGATTTCCTCGTTCCTTTATTCTTTTCTCATACAATACATCACTACTACAGTCTCCCTCGTCTCCCCTCCTCCCAATGCCCTCCCTTTTGAAAATGCTTACCTAACTGCAGAGGCAAGGCTCACAATGAGCTGCTGCGCTTACCAGATGAATTAAATTTCGTTTGGACAGCAGGTTCCTCATGCTTGGGGTCATAACAGCACATAGGCAATTTTGCATGATTATATATATCTGCTTCTTTAGTCTATAAGAAAAAGGAAGAATCATACCAGAATTTGGAAATAAGACACTGCAAATTTAGGCCAGACCTTTGATTGTAGAAAGTCAAAATATTAGCTCTATTTGTTTTACCAGATACTGTAAATATTGGAAGAAAATGATTTCTTTTGTTAGGTTCAAAATTCTCCATGGGATGGGTTGTGGTCTGGGACTTCCCAAACTTTGTGAATTTGCAGAGAGCAGATGCCGGAAAACTTTCTTTTCTTTGCTTTTTCTTTATTTTTTTTCTAATACAACACATCCTGAAGACAGCCTCCTCTCCCTCCACTCTTCTGAGTCCCCCCCATCTCTCCTCTTCCTCAGATCCACATCTCCTCCATTTCCCTTCAGAAAATGGCAGGCCTCGAAATTAACACAGCATAACAAGATGCAATAAGACTAGGCATAAACTCTCAAATCAAGGTTGGACAGGACAACCTAGTAGGAGGAAAAGGTCCCACAAGCAGGCAAAAGGATCAGAGACACACTCAACTCCCACTGTTGTGAGTCCAACAAAAACCCCATGCTAAACAACCACAGTGTGTATGCAAAGGGTCTAGCGCAAATCCATGCATGTTCTGTGATTGCCGCTCCTAGGAGCCTTGCTTGGTTGATTCTGTTGACTTTGTTCTCCTGGTGTCTTTAACCCCTCTGGGTCCTACAATGTTTACTAGAATTGAGCCAGAAAATCTAGTGTATGATATGCAAATGTTCTACCTCCAGTTCTTTTAAAAGTGTTTCTTTAGTAGCAATGGCTTTCTCTAAGTTGCTCTGGCTGTTCTTGAATATACGGTCTAGCTCAGGAAAGACTTGAACTTGTAACCCTTCTAGCTCAGCTTCCCAATTAGCTCAGATTACAAGCCTGTGCCACAAGAACTGGTTGAAAAATCAAGATTTTGAATACTAGAAATCCAGCCTAAGCCAGCCAATGTAGAAACAGTTGCAAATTCTGAACCATAGAAAAGGTAAGAGAGGAACAAAGATGAGAACACCTGAGCAGGACTGGATTTCCCTCAGAGGCCTCAAGAAAGAATAGGGAGCCAGATGTGGTGAGACACTTGGGAAGCAAAGGTAAGCAAAACAGACCTCTGTGAGTTTGAAACCAACCTTCTCTACCTAGTGAGTACCAATCTACTATCTTGTAGAGTGACTGTCGATAGATACATAGGTACGTAGGTAGGTAGGTAGGTAGATAGATGATAGATAGATAGATAGATAGATAGATAGATAGATAGATAGATAGCTCAGATAGATCAGATAGAACAGATAGAAAGATAGATGAATGGGTGGATGGAAGATATAGATAGATAGATAGATAGATAGATGATAGATAGATAGATAGATAGATAGATAGATAGATAGATAGATAGATAGATAGATAGATAGGACAGATAGATGGATTGGTGGATGGAAGATGTAAATAGGTAGATAGATAGATAGATAGATAGATAGATAGATAGATAGATAGATAGATAGATCTAATGGGTAGGGGTAAGAGTCTTTTGGTAGTGACATTTGCACAACATAATACTCCCAATTTGAATCATTTTAAATATTCAATTCAGCGGTCTTTCATCTGTTTACAATAATGTACAATCTTCCTAACTGAGTACCTCCAGCCCTTTTCCATCATCCTGAGATGGAAGCCTGTACCTACTAACAACTCCCTATCTTCCTTCCACCATTCCCAATAACTACTATTCTGTTTTTCTCTTCATGAATTTGTATATTCTGGGCATCTCATAAAAATAGATTCATGAGACATCTGTCTTTGTATAGTGTTCCAATGGTTCTTCCATGTCTGTATTTGTCAGTTACATTCCACATTATGATTTAACATTCATCATGTGACTGTCACTGCACTACCTCCATTCTGGGACAGCTGTGAGCTATATCACTGGGGGCACTGACATGCAAGAATTTGTTTCAGTCCTTGTTTCAATTCTTTGGTGATCTCCCCTGAGAGATGAATTCCTAGATCAGTTGAAACTTTTATTTAAATTCTTGAGTGATAGTTTCTTTTAGATTGTTTCAACATTTCAAAACAACATCCCAATAAGGATATAAATTATGGCTCCTGTGAACTCCATATTTATACATTCAGTGTTCACATCAGGGATGAAAGGTATCTCCTCTCCTACTAACGCGAGGTGTGTAACCTTGAGACATAAATCTAATCAGCTAACTTGGCATTGAACTCTTAATTTGAAACACTCACTGCTGAAGGTGGGGTAACTGGAAATTCTTCAGATTTAATTGTGCAACATAGAATCAAAGAAATGGAGTCATAAGAAAATGGCCATTCCCTGTTGTTATTTTGCTAAATGCTCTGGTGCAAAATGTCCTCTATGTTTTTATGTTTTATAAATACATAGGTTCATCACAGTGTCTCATAGGTTTGTGCCCAAATAAAAATAAGTTGCCTTGGTCATGTTGCTTTATCTAGCAACATAAAAGTAACTAATGCAGTTTGTTATTGATTGAAAGGGGACATGAAGTTGGCAAGGAGATGCTTCCCATGTGAGCTTAATTTCTAGCTTAGGTCATATGATCCACCTCCAACTATGTTGTGGCAGTAGGGAATAAAATTGTTTGCCTTGACTTTCATTTACTTGTTTTATTTTTACTCTTAGCTGTACCTTATATAAAATTATGTCAAATTGACAAAGCCTGCCTGTAAATATCCAACAAAAATTGTATCACTAAGAACTTCTTATTCCCACTGGGCTTAAAACACAAAGTCAAGAGTTGCTGTGACTTGTATCTAGTTGTTCATCAGTTCCAATTTAATGATGTATTCATCTGACTTCAGAATTACAAATTTTCCTTTGCTTTAAAAATATCTGCTTATATTTATACAGCCTGCAGGATGAGCTATCTTTTCTAAGTACACACTGAAAATCTAAGAATGTACCTATCTATTGATTTCCTCCATTAACCTTTCTTCCTTTGCATGGTATATTATTTCTTCCTTTGCACTGTCTTCTGCTTCTTATCTTTTTTATTCACATCAAGCATCATTTCAGTTGTAGGCTTCCAGTCCAGTATCATTCATTCTGTATCTCTTCTAGACATAGGCCGTGCACACAAAAAAGACGTATCATGTTCAAAAGCATATCTCAGCTACACACACATCCACACACAGAGTGCCGTGTTTTAATGTAGGGGAGGAGCAGTGGTACTGTCAGTTAGAGAAGGAAAGCAAGGACCCAGTTAATAATGGCTCTTTGTTTCCTCCTACAAACAAAATTCAGATGAACTGACAGGGATTAAATGAACTGTTTATATGTTTCTTCTCCCTTCTCTCCCTCCTCTCCTCCCCTTTATGTCTCTCTATTTCACTGTGTGTCTCAGTCACTGGTCTGTTGCTGTGAAGAGACACTACAACCAAAATGACTCTTATAAAAGAAAGCATTTAATTGAGGACTGGCTCACAGTTTCAGAGGGTTAGTCCATTATCATCATGATTGGGTGCATGGGAACACCCAGGCAAGCTCAGAGGTTTATTTCCTGATCCACAGGGAACAGCAGAGACGAGGGCACTGTATTTGGTGTGGGCTGTTGAAACCTCAAAGCCCACACCCAGTGACACACCTCCTCCCACAAGGTCACATCTCCTAATCCTTTCCAAACAATTCCCATTTACTGGGACTAGGTATGCAAATTTACGAGTCTTGAGGGTCATTCTCACTCAAGCCACCACACTGCTCTTGTCTCCCTGTCCCTTTGCCTTCCATTCTTTTCCCTTCTTCTTCCCTCTTTCCCTTTCATTTCCCCTTCTCCTTGCTTTTCCTAAATCGCATTTCCTAAATGCAAACTCTGAAAATTTCTAGGATAAGGTAAGTAAATTTGTCTTCCTAAGATGTTTACCTAAATCTCTTCAGTTTCTGCAAGTGGGTGCCAGGGAAATGATTCAGCCTGTGCTCCCCTGGGGCAACTATAAGGGAAATGTGCTTCTGCAGTGCTGGGCTTTACTGTGCCCTCACAAGTTTGCTACCACTAGACTCACCTACTGACTTCCTGAAAAGAACACAGAGGAAGTTTTGGGAAAGGGAACAGAGAAACAAGGGGCTTTTAGCTTCTTTAGTTATGCTGACTTTGTGCCTATCTCAGATTTCTGTATATTTGCAAATGGAGAACAATCAAATGAGAGCTTTCATTCCAATTGCCCCTCTTTCTCTCTCCCTTTTTATAGTAATCAATTTTTCCCTACTTAACCTTAGTGACACCATTGGTTTTCTTTTCACCCCTAATTATAATAACGATGGTCTTGAAATGTGTGCTCACAGTTGTCATCTTGACTTCTGCTCACCACCCCTTTCACCCTTTTCAGGTCAAGAAACTTGTATTATTATTATTATCATCATCATCATCATCATCATTATTGGTTTTTCGAGACAGAATTTTTCTGTGTAACAGTTCCAGCTGTCCTGGAACTTGCTTTGTAGACCAGACTGACCTCTAACCCACTGAGATCTGCCTGCCTCTGTCTCCTAAGTGCTGGGACTAAAGGCATCACCACCACCTGGCTGTATTGAGTGTCACCACCACCTGGCTGTATTGAGTTTTCTGTTTCATGGGTTTGTCTTCTCCTTTGAAAACAAAGATGCACCTTACCATGGTTCCCATCATCACAAACCCATCTCATTCTAAAAGAATCTCCTTGGTACGACTATAAAATCATTCGTCCAAATGCTAGTTCTTCAAATATTGGAGAGGCTATGAACCTCAAACTTTTCCTGAAAATTTGATCCATAGCCTTTAACACTTTTAGTGGATTCCATTTCCTACTCTTTTCATTATTTCCTCGTTCTTCCTTTCAGACATCTCATCTTTTCACTATAAGAGTAGAGCCAGACACATTTCTCTAATAAGATTCTGGCCAGCGAGGGCTCAGCGAGGAGGCTCCCACACATCCTAGCATTAGTCTTTCACTGTATTATTCCATGAGTGCTTTTCAAACTATTACAGGAATCCTGAGCCTGTGGTTTACAGTACCCCCTCCCATATGCTTCTTTCTAGACTCCTAGACTCCTGAGACACTAATTTCCAGGAGATTGTTGACTTTCCTATGAGCTCATCCCTCTACCCCTTTTTTCCTCTGAAGATCTATTTAGAAAAGTGTTTGTGTGTGTGTGTGTGTTTGGGCCTAGAAAGATTGCAAGGCCCAATTTGTTTAAAGGCAATCTTGAGCTATAAGCCATCTGCAGAGTTGAAAGACAGGTAAACAGATAAATGCTCTTCAGGGCCCAGTATAAAATAAAAGTGTAATAGGTTCCTGATATAAAACACACTAAAAAATGTGAGCTGATGACAGTAGAACATGAGTTCCTGTAAGCACAGGTCCTGTGTGATCTCAAAGTCATGTGCTCATGGAGTGAGAAGGTGGCAGGGCCGAAGAGAGAGGTTCCTGGTTCTGTAGACACAGATGATTGATGAGTGATAACTGACTGATAAATGAGAAAGACTCCCCACTTCCTAAAATATTAAAAACCCTTTCCTCTGGGGAGAATCTCAGTGGGTAAGAGTACATGATGAGAAAGCATGAGGGTGTGAGTTCAAATCTCCAGCATCCAGGTAAAAGCCAGACGTGGTCATATGGGCCTGTCATCCTGAAGTAGGCACAAGCAGATCATAGAAGCTCGCTGGACAGTCAAGCCAAACCTGTCAACTTCTGGTTCAGCGAGAGACCTGGAGTCAAAGTAATGAGGTTGGGAGTAGCAGCAAATGTGTCTGGCATCCTCCTCAGGTTTCCATATTTAGACACACACACACACACACACACACACACATACAGTGGATTCACCCATCTATAAAACATACACAGTGTTTCTTGGTTAATTATTTAAATGTGTGTTTGTTTCTTTTCCTGCCTTATCATAGTCAGGTAGAAACTTTCCCTGTATTTCAGTATAGTGACCTGAACTTAATTTTACTCAACTTTTTTTTCTTGCAAAATACTATGTTGCTTTCTGTAAATGCATATAATTGCACCAAGAACACACAGAGAAGACCTGTGGTCTTATCAGTTAAAAATAAAGTTTTAGGGTGAAACACATTCATAAAAAGTCATTGTCCTCAGGTGGTTTCCCATTTGAGGCAAGAAGATGAAAATAAATTATTTAGAAATACTGTGAAAGGCAACTTGGTCAACTTTGACTCCTCCGTTGTGCATTGCTGGGACATAGTGGGCTATGCTCTTTTCAAAAATAGAATTGTGTCTGTTAGTATTGCTTTCAGGGTGGTCAGAGATTGCTTAGGGCTCAATCCTTGCACTTGGGCTGTTAGAGAGTTGTGCTGTGGGATGTTGCTCTTGTACACTGTAAAGATTTGTCATTTGTATTGGTTTTATTAAAGCTAATTGGTCTGTAGCTAGGCAGGAAGTATAAACAGGACAATGAGGCTAAGCGAATTCTGGGAAAATGCAAGACAGAGATGCAGTCACCAGCCAGACACAAAGGAAGCAAGATGAGAATGCCTCACTGAGAAAGGTACCAAGTAACGTGGCTAAGCACAGACAAAGATTTTGCATTAATTAAAGTTGTAAAAGCTAGTTAATAATAATCCTGAGATAATAGGACAAACAGTTTATAATTAATATAAGCTTCTATTTGTTTCTTTGGGACTGAATGGCTGCAGGACTGGGAAGGACAAAAACTTCCATCTTCAAGAGATAGCTTCCTAGTTGTGCTGGTGGCACGAATGGTCTGACTCTTTGGAAAGGTCCTGTTACAGAGCACTTAACTGGGGTTTGTGAGCAGCATGGTACTAATTGCTTAATGGTGGCATACACCTGCTACCCCGCAGAACTGTGGTGGTGAGCATGGCTCACAGAGACGGTTAACATACCTCCACCATGTTGAATTGAGCAAAGTCAACAGGCAAACCACAGTGTTAGTCTCAAACATGCCCATTTAGCATTTCAAAAACTGTTTCTGGTCAGAAAAGGATTACAGATATAAAGTAAAGACAGATTCAGACAAAAAGGCCTCTCAATGGGCCACAGTAAGTTTGAGAAATGTACATGGGCTTAAGACAGAGAGGATAAAAGAGAGACAGAGTCATAGATAAAAAATAATTTAAGGTTATTAAACTGAGGTTCTTAAAGGAAAAATAGAATAAAAAATCATAATGGGCCATGAAAAGATGAAAATTATACAGAGTCTGTATTATATATATTATTGTGTTTTCTTTGAATTTTTTGACTACAGGGAGACATTTGATTCTGAGGGCTGCTAAGCTAAACTAGCATATATATATATATATAAGTTATCTTGATTTCAAGATTTCAGTGTACAGATTTGTTGCTTTGGAAAAGAGGTTCTGCTTTTGTTTCAAAAGAGGATGGGAACCTGTGGATTCCTTCCAGGTTAATGTGGTTTGATGGAACAGAACCCCCAAAAGGTCTCCATAAACCCTAACAATGGTTTAATCAACAAACAGTAGGAAGCAGTTTTGAGAACCCTATGCACAAATTCCCAAAATAATTACTTATAAATGTTTATTTTCATTTAAAAAGGGTTGGGTATGAATGATTAATAGTCACAGTCAATCTCTTTCTTAAAAAGGGAGGGGTTGATATAGAAATGAATACTTTACATTGTATTTAAATACAAATTTAAGGTCAATTATTTTACAACATATATTTGTTGGATATATTTCTACTCCTGTTTAAGGTATTATGTTTATGCAGCTCATTTAAAAATGTAATGTATAATTAAGAAATATAGATTAATAGATAGTCATCTCTAATAATCAAACTTTTAATCATGTTAGTTAGGTTTTCTAGATATACAGAGATATACTTCAGTTAGATAGATAATCTTCAATACTTCAAAGACATATAGAAGATAGCATTTAAAATATTTTAAGAACTTAGACTTTTTTCGACAATGTGACATGTCTGCTTCTGGCAGCATCAATTACTTCAGAGAGGTTGATTGGCATTGAAGAAACTCATCATGGAATTTGCCTTCAATGTGACAAGGCTAGCCATTTGGGCAAGAAATTGCTCTTACCTGGACTGCTTGATGGTATGCTATATGAGCTGGACATGCAGGACCAACAGAAAAATGACTGCTGAAAGGATGATATTTCAGGGTTTATGCTTCACAGAAGAAACTGCCAGAAACTTTGAAGGACACAGAAGAAAGCAACTGACAAACTTTGCCAGTACAAAGCAGAACAGCTCTTTAAATTTCCTGCTTTGCTGAAAAGTCTTCCAGATACCGCGGGCCTATAGGCTGAAGATGAGTACCCCCACATTACAAAAGAACTTTGGGTGACTTTTCAGGAAGCATGATGTCTCTGTCACTTCTAGAACTATGGAAGTTGTTTACAATGCACTTCCTGATTACTTAGGTAACATTATATCCCTCTGGAGCTTTTGATAGAGTTGAAGACCAGATGTTTATAATTATAGTTTTCCTTGGTTATGATCAAATTAGATATAAAATTTTAGACTCACAAAGATAGGCTAGATGATATTTTCCTTAATTTGCCAAATGTGAATGGACTAAATATTGTAGCTATAATTCTTCCTTAATAACTGTTTTATATGTGTAATTTACTATATTAAAGTTAAAACCTTTCTTTCTAATTAGACAGAAAAAGGGAAATTATGTAGGATGTCCTTCTGTATGTGTGTTGCTTTTATTGGTTGATGAATAAAGCTGTTTCAGCCAATGACCTAAGAGAGTGAAGCCAGGTGGAAAATCTGAACAGAGATAGAAAGAGAGTAGGCAGAGTCAAGGAAATACCATGTAGCCACTGAAGGAGGAAGATGCCAGAATATTATTAGTAAGCCACAGCCTTGTAGAAATATATAGATTAATAGAAATGGGTTAATTTAAGATGTAAAAGCTAGCTAGGAATATTTCTGAGCCATTGGTCAAACAGTGTTATAATTAATATAGTTTCTGTGTGATTATTCGGGTCTGGGCCACTGAGAAACAAAAGTGCAGTTTCTGTTTACAGAGTAGTATCAAAACCAGAAAAACCTACAGATCATATTTAGTTTGCTCAGCAGCTGACAGAGCTTTCAATGCAAGCTTTGCACCCTTGTCAAGCCTTAATTTTCTACCCAACAAAATTAGTAACCGCTTCTAAGTTAAGGTAGCAAATTGGCAGTGAACATCCTATTGAATTCACTGGGTGCCATTGAAGAGTTTTCTTTCTATTATTGATAGTCTCTGAGAGATGCAGATATTCTGAAACAAGCCCCTTTCCCTCAAGGTCCTTAGAGTCTATAAAAAAGTGAAATGGTTACAGAAGAGAAATATAAATGAAATAGGAAATGATGAATCTTACAAGAGGGTTCAAATCAGTTAATGAATTCAGAAACATCTGACAAGCAAAGCATTACAGCAGAAGCAATGCTCCAGGTAAACCTGGGGGGGGGCTTCTTCAAACATCTGGGATTGAGAAAACATTCTAAGGAAAAGACTAAATATTAAAAAAGATAGGGAGAGTCTGTAACTACTGGAAAACTTACAAAAACATTTTAAAATTAAGGATTGTTAATTGTAGGTCTTCAAGGGTCTTGACTAAACTCAGAGTTAGAATTTTTCTAGGTATAATGTAGACTCTGCAAAAGATCAGAATGAGTATTAACAGATAAAGTGTAATATTGTTCAGACAAAGAATTTTAAAACAACAGAGGTATAGTCTAGTAACCATCCATAAAGTAATATTTCCTTCTAGGACTGTGTATCCACCATCATATCACCATCTCAATCAGCAATGTCAATCTGGTGTTTACTAAGGAATACCTACTCCGGTCAACTATGGGGGGGCTCTCCTTCAGCCTACCTAAGACTAGAATAAAATCAGTCTCAATTGTAATTTGAATGAGTACAGCAAGTAAAAAGAACCCACAGGCACAAAAGTATTACATATTTCAGAACCTTGAGAATTTTCAAATAATCTCATAATAAGCTGGGCAAAGAAGGTTTAACCAAAGTTACTAATGGGATTATTGTGATTAAATAACAAAAACATCACAAACCAATTACATTCTATGGAGCATTCCTATTTTCTAGGAATTGTATCATTTACTTAACTGCATTATAAAATTTCATCTTCCCCAAACTTATGTAATACAGATACTATTTTCTCTTAGTAAGAAAAGTGACATTTACTAATATTATCTAACTTAGCTAAGAGCACACAACTCCAGTGCATTGGTGGTGTTATTTCACCCAAGTTTTTATAATATAAAACAAAAATATCTTAATCTTAGCATTTAAATTTATTGTTTTTCTTAACCCCCCTTTTTTTCAATGAAGATATAGTTCTCAGAGATTTAAATAATGAATATATCCTCCGCCAGTTTTTTAAAGTCCATTAGAGTAGGGTTTGCTTCAGAGCTGATCCTGGCTTCCACATTGCAAGGTGAAGTTGTGCCAAACAAAAGGATCTTTTCATTGTCTTTGTTAAGACTGCATTCATTTGGGGCTGGGACTTGACACAGGGTTTCATGTGTATCCCTGGCTGTACTGGAACTTGCTTTGTAGACTAAGTTGGCCTCAAACTCACAAATCCACCTGCCCCTGCCTCCCAAGTGCTAGGATTAAATGCATGCACCATCACTGTTTGGCAAGACCGTTTTCTT
>PVIU01028361.1:0-19057 GCA_004026605.1 Ondatra zibethicus | reverse complement strand
TCTGCATGTATTATCTTTTTGAGAACCGAGTCTTTTTGAATGCACTCCTTCCTAGGCCAGAAGGGATGGGGGTGGGCCTTGGACTTCCAACAGGGCAGGGCACCATGCCCTCTTTCAAGGAAGAAGGGGGAGGAAGGAGGGGTGGGGGGTAGTGGGAGGGGACCGGGAGAAGGGGAAGAAAGGAAAAAAATTTTTTTTTATCTTTAATTATGTTCTTGAATGGAAAAAATAAAACAAAACAATGTATGGAAAAAAAAATAAAAAAAAAAAAGAATGGAAGGGGAGGGAGGAAGGTTAGTGGGGGAGCCGGAGGGGAATGGGAGAAGGGGAGGAAGTGTCAGTTTTTGAATGGAAAAATAAAAATAAATAAATAAATAAATAAAGAAGTGTGTGTCTCAATAAGATAAAGGAATAATGTGTTTATATTGCTAA
The DNA here is from genome assembly GCA_004026605.1 of Ondatra zibethicus. Classification (NCBI taxonomy): domain Eukaryota; kingdom Metazoa; phylum Chordata; class Mammalia; order Rodentia; family Cricetidae; genus Ondatra; species Ondatra zibethicus. The sequence continues at coordinate 18,625 of PVIU01028361.1, read as the reverse complement.
AATGTTGTTATACAAATGCTATTTAATTTAAGTATTTAAGGAATATCACATGCTGTTGCACTAAGATTTTCATGTCAATGGCATTTATCAATACATGAAAAACAAAAATTAGAGGTTAATGTGTGTTTGTAACTTGATAAACTAATGATCACAAAGATTAAGCAACATTACAAAGTCCCAAAATTTAAATAAAAGGAAAAATGTGCAACACAATCTTTGGTGTGTCTGTATTCGATGTATTTTCAATTTTCATCACTGTTACCCATGACTGGTTATGCATGGCTGAAAGAGATTTCTTTTTAAAAAAATGATGTTTATAGCTTTTAGGAAATAGAAAATAGTGGAACTGTAAAATAGAGCAGTGATATTACAAAAGATTGATCATTTAGTAATGGTGAGAAAACTATCACAATGTTCAGAATGATGCTGAGAATGAAAAGAGGAACAGGTCTTGGGTGTGATAAAAATAGATCAAATTTATTTTTGATTATCCTAGTATTCCTTTGGGTAGAAAGGCATTACATAATTCAAAAATGATCAAAAGATACAACTGAAATACATGAACGTAATGAAGTGTGTTTCTATCTGTTAATGTTATGGAAGTGAGAGCTGATGAAAAGCACCCAAAGGAACTGCCAGTTGGCATTGAGGATACATAGAGGCTACATATTCAAATTGGCAGAAATATTTAGTTCTTAGTACTGTCTCAGTTTGGTTAATCCTAAAGTTTGCAGTTGTTATTATCATGGTTTCTAGTCTGAATTTCCTCAAGTAGTAACATGTCTTTTTATACTTTTATTCTACTTTTTTTTGCAAGATTATGATATAATTATGTCATTTTTTTCAATTCCCGTTCATTATGTCATATGTGGTGATATCTTGTTTGTACAAATAAAGCTTGCCACTAGCTAACCATAGAGTTCTGGAGGTCTTTACAGACAGAAAGTGAGTGATATGTCCGGGCAGAGAGAGGAAGTGATGAGGCAGAAGGAGACAGGAATTTAGTCTCTTCTCAGTTGAGAAGTTGAGTAGGTAAGGTGACTGTGTTTTGCCCCTCTGATCTCTCAGCATTTTCCCCTATATCTGACTCTGAGTTTTATTATTAAGTCCTATAGTCACCCCCTTCCACACACCCTTCCTTAATGAATTTTAAATTCATGGCATTGATTTTCATTAATTATTGTTACATGAGCCCAGTTTAAAAGGATTCATCCACAAAAGTACTCTGGCACCTGAGACTCAGAAACATTATAGAAGAAAGAAAAAAAAAAGATTGCTAGAGCCAGAAGATCAGGGTATTTGCTGTGAGATCATGTCTATTGGTAATGTCAGAGAAAAACTAGCAAGTCTTTTATGTGACGCATACAATTTTTTGTTTGAGTAATATTACAAGTCTAATTTTGGACTGAGTTTTAAATGTAACTCAGCATAAAATCAAAACACTTTATAAAAATATAATAGAAAGAACTTCAGATCTTACTGAGAGAAAGATCTACTGGCAGGATTTCTCTGCTCCTTTCCTTGTTAGTAAACTGCCGTGCACATGCTGCTTGAACACTAGGAAATTTCGTTCTCTTTCTTCATCCTTCATTTGCTGGGCTATAGTGAAGACGTTACCCTGGTTGTTATTGCTTGTGTTTTTATTCGAGCCTCTAAGCATCAGGGTTTGGGATGGTTGTGATTCTGTGTGCTAGTATCTGTTCTTGTCTTTGTTGGATAGATGTTTTTCTTCTTTGGTTTTGTTGAACTCTATGATTTTAGAATTGTGTAGTTGTTGTGGGTTTCCTGAGAGGGAATGCTTCTAAGATCCTATCTAGGGTCCAGAGTAAAATGTGTGCTAGGTATTGTCAGCTGACACCAAGGACTAGAGATGGCCTGGGTGCATGAGTTGAGGAGTGACTGAGAAGTCCATAGGAGAGAGGAAAGCTGGTTGAGGCATCGGGTTCTGCAGAGGCCCCTGGGAGCATAAAAAGAAGAAAAGGAGAAGGGGAAGGGGAAAGAGAATAGGAGGGGGAAAAAGAAGAGGAATAAGAGGAAGAGGAAGAAGGAGAAAGAAAAGATGACAACGATATATAGCAGTTGGTCGGCTGCAAAGTTGGGGGTAAGAAGATTGGACTATTGGAATTGAGAGGTACAAGGGAGGTTAATAACTGTCTTCATCAGGGTTTCTATTGCTATGAAGAGACACTATGACCATAGCAACTCTTATAGGAAAATGTTTAATGGCTTGCAGTTTTAGGGGTTTAGTCCATTATCTTCATAGTGGGATATGGTAGCATACTGGCAAACATGGTACTGGAGCTGAGAGACCAACGTCTTGATCACCAGAAAACAGAAAGTGAACTGTATCACTGCATGTAGCTTGAGACCTATCTCAAAATCCACCCTCACAGTGATACTTCCTCCAACAAGGCCACACCTTCCATTAGTACCACTTCTTTGGGGAGCCATTTTCTTTCAGACCACCATACTAGCCCAATTGGTACTCTGACTGGTGAGGCTTATAGGTTTCCAGCAAGTTCCTGTGGAAGTTGTCATCTGAGACAAAGAGATGGGATGGTAGAAGAAGACTGTAGGAGAAAATCTGCCTCGATTATTTCTTTGTTCTTCTATCATTTTATTTTTGTATCATTTTAATTAAAATATAAATGTATCTTTTATCACCTTTTGTTCTCCTCTCCAGCCCTTCCTAATCTATCTCTCTTAAAGTCTTTCATGTCCCTTCCTTACTCTCAAATTATTTACAATTATATTGATTAAATTCATTATATATTATCTTTTGTTATATTACTGTTCTATACTAAGTTTATATAAACAGCAATATAAATAAGACCATTTGAATATAAAGCTCCAGGACTGCCCATTTGAGGGACTGATTACTGGGAGTGGCTAATTCTTCCTCCATTAACAATAGTTAGATGCCAGCCATTATTTGTCTAAGGGCAGTGCCCTATGAGATTTTTTCCCTCTTAGTCATTCATATTTCTTCTGTCGTTTTTCAGGTTTTGAAATGCTGTTGATTAAATCTCAATAATTTATATTCACAGTACTGAGCAGCTAGAATAAATGTAATGATAACAAAATATTTTAACTCAACATTTTCTTTAAAAACTTATATATAGCTTCTTGTATCTGGAAGGAAGAACTATTTTTTAATCTGTTCCATTTTGTCAACTTTCTGATTTTCTGTGATATTTCTCTTTTTGTATTCTTTGCCGAGGGAACTAATGATAACCAATCTGTTTAGGAAGATAATGATCTAAATAGGTGAAGAATTTTATTTTTCATTAAGCTTTCAAAGCATGCAGAAAAATATCCTTTAGAACCAATCATAGGCGTTGTGAACTGTGTATAATAATAGTTTTAGAAAAATTAAGTTAAATTTAAAATTATATTTTAACTTTCAACTAACATTAGTGAAATTTTCTCAGTTTATTGGTGTTTGTTTTCATGTATACTTTTATTTTCATTTGTGTCTCTGCTATCTTCATTTTACTTAGACACCTAAATGTTTTTAACTCAGTTAGCTTTTGAAAGGGGCAATTGCTTCTTTCATTGGTTCTTTTTATTGCCTTTCATTTACTTTTCATGAATCTTTTACTGAATTTGATAATTTATTTTATATGTATTATCTGGTGATTTTGGTTAAGCTTCTTCTTGTTCTTCTAAGACGTTAAAGTATATTATTTAGTTGTTTCTTTGAGTTACCTCAAAATTTATGGCTTGAAATTTGATCTTTTAAGATAAGTTCTATGACCTTCTTGAAGACTAGCATTCTGCAGATGTTAGATAGACTACTACACAACAGTTTGATAAGTGTTCTTGATCTCTGTGGCAGTTTAACTTCAAAAGATCTTTCTTGATATTTTTTGACTCAATGTCTTACCTGATGATAATGACTGAGTTTGACTCTACAAGGAACAGTTGTCTATGAATGTCATATAACCTTTAGTGTAATCATTTCCCTTCTTTCCATACCAATAACCCGTACTGTGCATACTTAGTTTTGCAGCCTGTGTTTAGCAATGTTGTTTACGCAACAGTCTCCAAAGCTTACATACATTCGGTGGAGCAAATACCTCAGTCAAACGGTATCTACAAAGTGCTCTGGAGTATGTACGAAGCAAACGGACGTTTACATATACCGCAGAGCCAATCTCAGCTCTTTTATACCCAGCTCAACAGCATACACCCTAGGAGGTAGGAGGTTGCAGAAACCATGAACTGGAGAGGCAGCTCATGAGGCTCAGCAAAATGATGTCACTGAACTTATGGCTATCATTTTATGCCATTGATTTCAGGCAATAAGACTTGCTTCTTGTCACAGAGGGTGACACTCCCATTCCCCATCACCTTCAAAGCGTAAACAGAACCTGCTTAACATTTCAGCCTGTCTCTGTCTAGTCCTTCACTTTTCTGAAGTTAACTTGAGGAAATGTTTCTTATCAGTAGTCTGATGGGTTGTGTCTATTCCTCCTTCCTTACCTGTGAGTGTTCCTCGTTTGGAGCCTCTAGTTACTCATCCTCAAACAAAGCCTCATTCCCATTAGGATTGTACTTGGTTGTAGAAGATATAGCAAGTAACAAAATCGATTTCTTTTCTAGTCTTGACCTGGTACATAAAATTCCTTAACTGTATTTAAGTCTTGAGAAAAGTCTGTGTTTGTCTTGTGGATAAGGCTGTCAGTCTCTCTTTCAGAAAGCCCCCGTGGTGGATGATGTGCATGAGGCATCTCCCTTCAATCATTAAATGAAACAGGCCAGACACCTCAGCCGTTTTCTCAGTTCACTGAAGCTTGCTATTTCTGTTTCTTACGTTTTAGTCACATTACAACCTATTAGATTTCTGATGAGTGTCTCATTTGTCCATTAACTACAAAGAAAACATAACTTTTAAATATTCAGTTTCCTTTGTAATCATAATATCTCTCATTTATTCAGAATATATGTAAAAGTAATTTCAAATTTAGCATTATTTTCCAAGTCTCCTATTAAAATTTTATATAGTAGATTGTTTTCATAATTTGCTTTTACTTTTGCTTTAATGAATAAAAGGAAAAATTTAGACAAAGTTTTTATAGCATGTTTTACAACATATATTCTTTACATACAAATTCTGTCATACTGTTGATTTCCTAACAGAAATGAGTTTGATTTTGTTAACTGTAGAGAGGTCATATAAATTTTTAATTTATAATTGGTACCTAGAACTCAGAAACTACCATTTGAATCTAAAAGTTTAGCAGTACAAATGGACAGTTTCATTATAAAGATAAAGAAAGATGAACATTTAATATATGTCAGATCTCTCTATTTCTTGAAAATACTTAGTACTGGCTTTATATTCTACATAGAATAAAAGAGAAAGCCCTTGAAATGTTCTATAAAGCCCATGTGGTTCCTCTGCCCATCACTTACCATTCTCAGCTCAATTCCTCTGTTCTTTCTATCTACTACTTGTAGACAGGATGATGACATTCTCCTGTCACTGAACTTGCTAAGTTTATCTGAATAATTTTTTATTTAGATTTTCACTTAAGTACCATTTTTATGAAAAATCTTTTCTTGTTCATTATAAAATTGCATCTGACACAAAATTCATACTTTATTTCATCTTTTCCCACTACCACTTGGTGCTTAAGATATTTATTTATTAGTTTGCTTTTATCTTAATTACCATACTATATGAGTTCCATGTGAATAATTTTATTTATAATTTTTTAATTTTTTCAATTTTCTAATACTAACACAAGTTCTTAGGGTAAAGTTTAAATTTTGTAAGGGATGGTACTGTTTCCAACTGTAGGTCGAAGGGAAAGAATCATTATAATTTTGAGATATTTATCTTTTGTTCCATGTAATATAACATCCTTCAAGGACTAGTGACCATTTTGGTGATTAAAGAGGGAAAAATCATGAAACACAGAGGAATGATTGATCCTTAAAAGTCGTACATAATGCTTAATTTATGATTTATCTTTGCATCATGATTCTGCTATTTCCATGAATTTTCTGGACACTATGAAGCTCAAGGTTGCTACCATGGATTGCATCTAGTTGGTAAAAGCCACACCAGAAAACCAGAAATTGCTATTAACTTTATAGTTTATGAGAGGAGCTGTTGGACATTCATTGAAATATCTCATAATACTATCAAAATAGATTCATAGGAGGCTATTGGAGATTTTTAAAAACCATATATCATGAATTAATTGCTGGTATATTTGTCTTTGATTCTTGGGAGAAGACTCAAAATTCTTTAATATAAAATATTAATTACTAACATACTTAATGATGATTCTTATCAGCTCCAATAAAGTTATGCTTTGAAATCATGAAAGTTTCAAGATTATTGGTCAGACATTAGAGATATATGGACTTCTTAAAAAATTTTAGCATTGTAATTTTTGCTATGGAATGTACTTTAATTCAAACTTCATCAACATAAAGTAAGAAGCATAGAATTCTATATCAATGTAACTTTCTAACTTTCCTAACTGAAGTTCATTTAAATGTTGAATTAGTCATATCCACAGAAAATTCACTTATATATCTCTTCCACCCTGAAAGTGATACACTTTCACAGAACAGTGTTGTTCTGGTATTCTCACTTAGATTTTAGTTTGTCTGATGACAGTATACATACTTATATATGAATCAGTTTGTTTTCTTGCCAATGTCATTTCTGACTAGAGTAAGAATCTCATGTAGTTTTAGGTTGCATTTTCCTTATTGCTAAGGATTTTAAATATTTTTTCAAATATATACTGACTTGTATTTCTTTCATTAGCTCATTTACTGATTTTAAAATTTTGTTGGTGTTTTATTTTTCTAGTGCTTTTCAGATTCTAGATGGCAATTTCATGTATGATATATAGATGGCCAATTGATTTTATCCCAATGGGCTGTCTCTTTACTCTTCCGGTAGTTTCCCTTGGTTCACAGATACAATAAATGATTTCATTTTTAAATACTCTCATTTCTTAAGTGCTGGGATTATTTTCTGTGTTATACGTTAGTAAGGATTTCACAGAAGGTTACTTATTTTTTAAAAAACCCAATAATTGTAAGAAATCATTCCAAAAATTAGAACTAAGTCGCTTTGATCACTACCATACTAAATGGTAGTAATTTAGAAAATGTATTCAGTACTAATTTAGTGAAAAATTATAAAGAGGCTAAAAAGATAACCACAAAGACACAACTCAATGAAGTAGGTCAGGGAAAGTTGGTTATTTACAAAGATAGCTAAATTGAAATACACAAAGTCATAAAGAAGCAATTGCTTTTAGAAAAGAAAAAAAATTCTCCTAACCTAAAGAAGTCCAGAAGAAGCACCACAAATTGCCAATCAATATTTAAATTACATTGCTATCTACTGTTGGGCTTGCAGCCTGCTCTTAAGAATAGTTTTTTTTTTTTTTTTTTTTTTTTTTTTTTTTTTTTTTGCCAGTGAGAATTCCAAATGAAAACTAAATTTTCAATGATTTCAAGTCAGTGATAATTTTGGAGGTTTCTTGTCTCATAATGTCATGTCAGAATGTCAGGGTTTTTTCCTTCTTTTAAGTTTTATCTTAAGGTCTTTGTGTATATATTATGACTTCATGTTTAGAGTTTTATTGGAATTCCTGAAACAATTGAATCTCTGACTGTATATCTATTTCTTGCACCTTTTCTTGGGCTCTTTTCCTCGTGTTTGTTTTGTCCTATTCTGATGTATTATATTTTTGGTCATCCTATCACATATTATATTTCATTATTAAGCAAACAAGTCTGTTTGTTTCCTATTAAGAGAAGAAAATAGGGTAGATCTAGATATAAGAGGATGTGGGGAGGAAATGGGAGGAGTAGAACAAGGGGAAATATAATTAAGATATTTTATGTGAGGAAAACATCTCTTTTTAATAAAAGGAAAGAAATTACAGAGTTACTCTACAGGGTTTTCTTTTTCCGGAATGTAAAGGAACTTATATATTGATACTGTAGAGGGTGTGCATTCCACTTCCATCTGTCCATCAGAGCTTTAGCTTACACTCCAGTTTCATCCTTAGCAGCAAAATCAGTTAAAAAATATATAAGTGTTATTTTTCCTCCCTAAACACAAAACATTGGCCAAGTGTAAAGCTCTGAGGTTTGTGACTATTCTCAAGCATCTTATGGTTTCTGAGTTCTCTTATTATGCAGAATTCTTTAACATGTGTAAATTATCCCCAGTGTCTATCACAGCTCCTGTTGAAGGGCACATGCAATACCTTTGAGCCGTGGTTATAGTAATAACTAAATATAATCAATTCCAAAGAAAATGGAAAAAATAGGAGACTAAAGCAATACGATACATAATTATGGAAGAAACACATAAAAGAAATTTGAAGTGATTTTTGTTTAAATAAAAAAAGTCGAGTATTGTTCTGGAACTGTGTGAAACAAATCACAGAGATTGTCAAGGAGCGGAGAGTATGAAATGTGAAAGAAAAGATGAAGAATGCTGAAACCTGGAAAACTAGTATTACTATCATATTTAAAGGAGTCTGTGTATTTCAGCAATTAAGAAATGTGTGCTGGCCCACACAACCTATTTAAAGTAACTCTCACAATCTAAAATGTATTGATTATGGTGATATGTGGAAAAAAATCATATCCTCTCCATGAAAATATGTGGAGCTAAGTAAAAAAGTAATGTAAACTGTTTTATGTCATTACCTCATTCTAGACAGTGGACAAAGCACTGATTTCAAGAATATACTTATTAATGGGATAATAGAATTTGCAAGTCACAAGAGAAACCACATGTAGAAAATAAGTACCTAAGTATATGTGAGATCCACACAGACAACCACAACTGTGTCACGGCCACAGATCCAGAAATGACCCTTTCAGTTCCCAGGCCTGGATATTGCCATAACTCCAGGTGGCAGGCAAGCCACCCACACAACCAACTCCTCAATGTCCTTGACTCTTGAGATCTGCTTTTCTTTCCAGCACATCTGCCTCTCTCTCCCATTTCTTCACCATATACTAGCTCAACATAACGGTGCGCAGGGCAAGTGTCCTGGGGCAGAGTTATAGCTGTCCTTCATACACCAGGGCCTCTGTCACACAGTGGTGTGGTTGAGGGAGAGAGCCTCCCTCACCCCTAGCCACCTACTGCAAACAGCAAAGCTGGTCCCTGGATCAGGAGAGTGGGAGAGCTGCCCCTGCTGGTCACACTGGCTGTAGAGCTTGGGAGAGTGGGCCTTGCACCTCACCTGGGCAGCACCATAGAGCTGAATGTGTTAATGGGGTCGCAGGTGATCTAGCCCCCATGACTGTGCTTGAGAGATCTAGAAACATCATCTCATTTGCCACATGGTAGAGTGGGAAAAGAAGAGATGTAATTCCCCATTTTGGAGGGTCGAAGAGCTGGTCCTGGCCCTCAATAGCTGCAGGACTCAGGAAAATGGGTGCTGCACCTCACCAGGGCAACACAGTAGAGCTGACACTGTGGGATGGGGTGTAGGTAAGCCAGCCCTGAGGATGTAAGAAGAGGGAGCTGATTCTGCCTTCTCTTATCTGCAATGTGACTCGAGGGTGAATGAAACACACCCCTCACCCCTTGGTAAACAAGCAAGCTGGCCTCAAGGATGCTACAGTGGTAGAGCTGGCCCTGCATGTCACCAACTGCAGCACTCAGGAGAGTGAGCCCTGCACTGTGCCAGTAGAGCTGACCCTTTTGGTTTAGGTGTAGGTGAGCTGAAAGCAAGAAAGCTGTTGACTGCTGCAGTGGGTGGGCTAGCTGTCAGCTTACCTGGACAGTTTACCCTGATGGTATTGAGAAGGGAAAGCTGGCAGGCTGACCAACCAACTACCCCTTGGGCCCAGAACAAGGGCTATATGTTGGTTCACCTGAAATATGAACTCTGGAGCATGTGAAGGGGGGACTGGACCAGCAGGTCCAAAGCTGCAGGATCTCAACGACAGAAGGCAACAACCAGATATCCAAGAGGGCCCTGTTATAAAGTTTGTAGCAGACATCAATGGTCTAGAACTAGACCAAAGACTCATTGCGATGAACACTCAGAAGTAAAAATCTATGAACTAAAGGGATACTGTGAGACTCAGCATATCACACTACAGTTTCCATGCTTTCTTCTTTGCTTTTTTTTGTATGTAGATTGTTTGCTTTTGTTTTCCTTTTAAATTTTATTTCTTTAGTTTCTTTCCACAAGTTGGAAACTTAGGTGAGTGAGATCTTGCCCTGAGGCCACCACTCCCATTATTCTATTTCTTAATTTGTTTATCTATTGAACACAGTATTTAGCTCCTTCCCATATCCTGGTGCTTTTTCTCCTCAAAACTTACTTTTTGTAATTTACCCAGCTTGCTTTGCTCCTTTTCATTATGAACCTTCATTAGAGTTACCACAAATATCTACACAGCAGAATATATACTAGACTGTTTTGAGATTTCTTCTGCTAACAAATTAATTAAAAAAATAATTGGCAGACTCTTCAGACAAGGAAAAAGGCAGCTGCTTCCTTCTCCAAATTCCTAAAAATAAACACAATGTTAGGCCTATCACAGCAATGACCCACTACTGGTACCAACTTAGCAATGTTTTCATTGCTGTGAAGTGCTGACCAAATTTGTCAATTGAGTTTTCTGTCCCACCAGATCCCTCAGTCGTTCAGTCCCAAAGAAATAGACAGAGGTCTACTATATTAATTATAAACTGATGGGCCTATTAGCTCAGACTTCTTATAATCAACTCTTATAACTTATATTAGCCCATAATTCTTGTCTGTGTTAGCTACATGGCTTGGTACCTTTTTTGGTGAGGCAGTCACATCTTGCTTCCTCTGTGTCTGCATGACGACTGTAGACTTAGCTTTCCTCTTCCCAGAATTCTTTTGTTCTCATTGGCCAGTCTCTACTTCCTGCCTAGTTGTTCCACCTTTACTTCCTGCCTGGCTACTGGACAATCAGCGTTTTATTAAAAATAATACAAGTGACAGAGTACAGACCATTGTCCCACAGCAGTGAAGAGACATCATGACCATGGCTACTCTTACAAGGAAAACATTTACTTGGTGTGGCTTGCTTACAGTTTCAGAGGATCAGCCCATTATCATCATGGCAGCATGCAGAAAGGCATGGTAACAGAGGATTAGCTGAGAGTCCTACATCTTTCAGTCAGTATGAAGTCAACTGACAGTCACACTGTGGGAAGCTTGAGCAAAAGAGACCTGAAAGCCTGACCCCACAGTAACACACTTCCTCCAACAAGGCCACATCACCTAATAATGCCACTCCCTTTGGGGACCATTTTCTTTCAAACCACTATACTACCTTAAGCCAGTTTAAGTATGCTTGCATTGTTATTTGAATACTTTGAAATTAGTGACCACACAAAGTCCTGAAAAGGTCATTTTCACTATAGTGGTTTTTAATGTTCTGTGTAAGCCTCTTAGAAGTAAGGCTGAACAATGGAGAGAAAAAAATCACCAGGATTCTTGAAATGATGTATTTACAATATAAACATTATCCACAAATTTTAAAGGGTTAATTTCTATTGGCAAATGGGGTCACAGGAAACAGTCTACACTAAGAAATAAAATAAAACAAAGCAAAGACAAATAACAAAAGACCAGCAGGCAATCCGGATGTGGGGCTTATTCTGTAACAATAAATAATTGTGGTTATGTGCTTAAGAAATAAGAGGCATATGTAGCAAAGAATAAAGATCACTTCAATCTAGTACATGTTTCTACTGTTCACTTAGGATCAGATGTTCACTTAGGAAAGATGAACTTCAGAGTGCTTCATATTATGGAGGGACCTATTTTAAATGTGACTTCAGGTATAGGTGTTCCAGAGTGGTTCATGGGAAATTCCAGTTCACAAAGACTGTCTTGAATTTCTCATCATATGGATATCTAATCACTGTGAGATACTTCATCATGTGTCACATTCTGAAAGTCAGGAAAAAGAAGGCTAGAAGCTTTCTAGGAAGATTGATTAGATGTACGTAGTAATAAAACCATGTCGGTGACAGCCCATCACTTTATTATATCCTGTGGTTAAGAGAAAGTCACAGATCTAACCCACAGTCAAGGTGAGCGGATAACGTGTACATCAAAGGGCAGAATCTGGCACTTTTCTCTGCTTTCCATAAAAGCCACATATAAGTCAGGTCACATTAAACTTGAATTGTGTTTAATATGCCTGTAACAGAAGTACTATAATATAATAAATACATGGAGAAAAAGTACTAGAAACATGTAAATATGTACATTGATCGGTTAACCTGCCATTTCCTTTTCTCACTGGTAAAAGTTGCATATATGACAGATGTGTCATGGGAAAGATGTAGACTCTATGGGATACTTAAACTTAGTGAACTCCAGAAAGCATTAATATTATAGGAAACTTAGTTCAGGAAACTTGGTATGGGAAACTGGCCAAGTGAAGATAAAATGTATTTGTATTTAAAATATCAATAGGAACTTACACTGAGATTCTATTCATTGGTCTGTTTGAATTAACACATTATAACTTGAAATGAAAGGAAAAATTCACTACTTAAAACTAAATTGTCAGACAGCAATCTACCCTGCCCTCAATGCATCATTCCCTGCGAGCTCCATGGAGACCAATACTTGGTGGACACAAGAGGTGAGACAAAAGTGGCCCTGGGACCAGGGGCCCTGAACCCCCAACTCCCTAAAACCTCCATGTGGGAGAAAGGCCACGGCCCCCCTCCCCAGGTGCCTTCAGCATTCCTAGCACCAGCAGGGAGCTGGTCTGCTAGGCAGCCATCTACCTGCCCCCAACATGTCATTCCCTGCGAACACCATTGAGACCAATACTTGGTGGACATAAGAGACATAAGAGTTGAAGGAAGAGATGGGAAGGCGCCAATGCAGGAACTCCTCCAACATCCTAAAAAACAACATGGTACCATCAGAACCCAGCGGACACACAACAGGAAGACTTGATCATCCTAACCCAGAAGATATAGAAGAAAATGACTTTAAACATTACTTCATGAAAATGATGTAGACCTTTAAGGAGGGGGTGAAAAACTCCCTTAAAAAATTGAGGAGAAGACAAACAAAAAGCTGGAAGAAATTAATAAATCCCTAGAAAGAAACCCAAGAAAAAGCAATCAAACAGGTAAAGGAAACAGTTCAAGATTTTAAGATTGAAATAGAGGTAATAAAGAAAACACAAACTGAGGGAACTCTGGAAATGGAAACTCTGGGTAAACAGACAGGAACTACAGAGACAAGTATAACCAACAGAATACAAGAGACAGAAGAAAGAATCTCAGGCACTGAAGACTCTATTGAGCAAATAGACTCATTGGTCAAAGAAAACACTAAATCCAACAAATTCTTAACACAAAACATTCAGGAAATCTGGGACACCATGAAAAGACCAAACCTGAGAATAATAGGGGTAGAAGAGGAAGAATTCCAGATCAAAGGCACAAAAAATATATTCAACAAAATTATAGAAAACTTTCCCAACCTAAAGAAGGATATTCCTATGAAGGTACAAGAAGCTTATAGAACACCAAATAGACTGGATCAAAAAAAAAAAACCTCCCCATATAATAATCAAAACAGAAAACATACAGAACAAAGAAAGAACATTAAGAGCTGCAAAAGAAAAAGGTCAAGTAATATACAAAGGAAAACCTATCAGAATTACACCTGACTTCTCAATGGAAACCATGAAAGCCAGAAGGGCCTGGATAGATGTACTGCAGACACTAAGAGACCATGGATACAAGCCCAGACTACTGTACCCAACAAAGCTTGCATTCACCATCAATGGAGAAAACAAGATATTCCAGGACAAAAACAGATTTAAACAATATGTAGCCATCAATGACCTAACAGCATGTCTGAAAGGTCTAGAAAAAAAAAAAAAGACTTACCCAAAAGGAGAAGAAGACAGGAAATAATCAAGTTGAGGGCTGAAATCAACAACATAGAAACACAGAAAACCATACAAGGAATCAATGAAACAAAGAGCTGGTTCTTTGAGAAAATCAAGAAGGCTGACAAACCCTTATCCAGCCTAATCAAAAGGCAGAGAGAGAACATCCAAATTAACAAAATCAGAAATGAAACGGGGGACATAACAACAGACACAGAGGAAATTCAGAGAATCATTAGGTTCTACTACAAAAATCTGTACTCCACAAAACTGGAAAATGTAAAAGAAATGGACAAATTTTTAGATAGATACCACCTACCAAAATTTAATCAAGACCAGGTGAGCAATTTAAATAGACCAATAAGCTGCGAGGAGATAGAAGTTGCCATCAAAAACCTCCCAACTAAAAAAAGCCCAGGGCCAGATGGTTTTAGTGCTGAATTCTACCAGAACTTTCAAGAAGAGGTAATACCTATACCCCTCAAAGTGTTCCACATAATAAAAACAGAAGGCTCACTGCCAAACTCTTTTTATGAAGCTACAGTTACCTTGATACCAAAACCGCACAAAGACTCAACCAAGATAGAGAATTACAGACCAATCTCACTCATGAACATGGATGCAAAACTTCTCAATAAAATTCTGGGAAATCCAATCCAAGAACACATCAAAAAAAATTATCCATCATGACCAAGTAGGCTTCATCAGAGATGCAGGGCTGGTTCAACATATGAAAATCAATCAATGTAATCCACCATATAAATAAACTGAAAGAAAAAAAAATACGATCATTTCATTGGATGTAGAAAAAGCATTTGACAAAATTCAACATCCCTTCATGATAAAGGTCTTGAAGGGATTAGGGATACAAGGATCATATCTAACTATAATAAAAGCAATATACAGCAAGCCAACAGCTAACATCAAATTAAATGAAGAGAAACTCAAAGAAATACCACTAAAACCAGGTACAAGACAAGGCTGTCTGCTCTCTCCATATTTCTTCAACATAGTTATTGAAATTTTAGCAATAGCAATAAGATAACAAAAGGAGATTAAGGGGATTCAAATTGGAAAGGAAGAAGTTAAACTTCCTACACCTGATAAATACCTTCAGTGAAGTGGCAGGATACAAGATCAACTCAAAAAAATTGGCAGCCCTCCTATAAACAAAGGATAATAAAGCTGAGAGGGAAATCGGAGAAACATCACCTTTCAGAATAGCCACAAATCACATAAAATATCTTGGGGTACTACTCACCAAATCCAGCTGGACTGGGACTGAATGAGCACGTGATCAAGCTGGACTCTTTAAATGTGGCTGCCAATGAGGGCAGAATGAGAAGCCATCAACAATGACACTAAGACCTATCTCCTCTGCATGTATTATCTTTTTGGGAACCTAGTCGATTTGGATGCACACCTCCCTGGACGCGATGGAGGGGGGAGGGTCTTGGACTTCCCACAGGGCTGGGCACCATGCCCTCTTTTAAGGAAGCAGCTGGGGGGGGAGCGGGAGGGGACTGGGAGAAGGGGAGGAAATGTAACTCTTTTTGTTTTTGAATGGAAAAATAAAAGAATATGGGGGGAAAAAAGGACGTGAAAGACCTATTTGACAAGAACGTTATGTCTCTGAAGAAAGAAAGTGAAGAAGATACCAGAAAATGGAAAGATCTCCCATGCTCTTGGACAGGAAGGATCAAGAAGTAAAAAATCTTATCGAAGGCAATCTATAGATTCAATGCAATCCCTATCAGAATCCCAATTCTTCACAGACCTTGAAAGAATGACGGTCAACTTCATATGGAAAAACAAGAAACCAGGATAGCCAAAACAATCCAATCAAATAAAGGAACTGCCAGAGGAATTATCATCCCTGACTTTAAGCTCTATTACAGAGCTACAGTAATTTAAACAGCTTAGTATTGGCATAAAAACAGAGACGTTGACCAAAGGAATCAAATTGAAGACCCGGATATTAATTCACACACCTATGAACACCTGATTTTTGACAAAGAAACAAAAAAGATACAATGGAAAAAAGAAAGCATCTTTAACAAATCATGCTGGCATAACTGGATGTCAATCTGTAGAAGAATGAAAATAGATCAATATCTGTCTCCATGCACAAAACTCAAGTCCAAATAGATTAAAGACCTCAATATAAATCCAACCACACTGAACTGATAGAGGAGAAAGTGGGAAGTAACCTTCAATGCATGGGCACAGGAGACGACTTCCTAAATATAACCCCAGTAGCACAGACAATAAGAGCAACAATGAACAAATGGAACCTCCTGAAACTGAGTAGCTTCTGTAAAGCAAAGGACACAGTCAATAAGACAAAAAGGCAGCCTACTGAATGGGAAAAAATCTTCACCAACCCCACATCAGACAAAGGACTGATCTCCAAAATATATAAAGAACTCAAGAAATTAGAGATTAAATTTCTAAATAACCCAATTTAAAAAGTGGTGGACTGAACTAAAACAGATAATTCTAATCAGAAGAATTTCAAATGGCCAAAAGATACTTAAGGATATGTTCTTCTTCCATAGCTATCAGGGAAATGCAAATCAAAACATCTTACACTTGTCAGAATGGATAAGGTCAAAAACACTAATGATAGCTTATTCTGGAGAGGTTGTGGAGCAAGGGGAACACTCATCCGTTGCTGGTGGGAATGCAAACTTGTGCAACCACTTTGGAAATCAGTGTGGCAGTTTCTCAGAAAACTGGAATCAACCTACCTCAGGATCCAGCAATTCCACTCTTGGGAATGTATTCAAAAGATGCTCAATCATACTACAAGAGCATTTGTTCTACTATGTTCATAGCAACATTATTTGTAATAGCCAGAACCTGGAAACAACCTAGATGCCCCTCAACTGAAGAATGGATAAAGAAAGTGTGACACATCTACACATTAGAGTACAACTCAGCAGTAAAAAATAATGACATCTTGAATTTTGTGTGCAAATGGACAGAATTAGAAAACATTATCCTGTGTGAGGTAAGCCAGACACAAAAAAACAAATATGGTATTTACTCACTCATAAGTGGATACTACTCATAAACCAAGGGCAATGAGCCTATAGTTCAGGATCTAAGAGAAACTAAGTAATAAGGTGAACCCAAAGAAAAACATATATAGACCCACCTGGAAACTGGAATCAGACAAAAATTTGAGATCAGGGGGACGGGGGATAGAAGGAAGCGGAGAAGGGGGGTTGAAGAGAACTTGAAGAAATGGGATGGTCGAGATGGAGGAAGGACAGATATGAGAGCAAGAAAAGATATCTTGATCGAGGGAACCACTTTGAAGTTAGCAAGAAATCTGGCTCTAGAAAAATGCCCAAGAACCCACAGGGATGACAGCAGCTAAGACCCTAAGCAATAGAGGAGAGGGTGTCTGAACTGACCTTACACTGTAGTCCTACTGATGATTATCTTAAATATCACCATAGAACCTTCATCCAACAACAGATGGGAACAGGGGCAATGACCCACATCGGAGCACTGTACTGAGCTCCCAAGATCCAGTTGAAGAGTGGAAGGAGTGAGAATATGATCAAGGAATCCAAGACCATGAGGGGGTCATCCACTGAGACAATTTTCTTGAGCTAATGGGACCTCACCAACTCCAACTGGACTCGGAGTGAATAAACATGGGAACAACCAAGCCCCTCTGAAGGGGGTTGACAGCTGAGGCAGACTGAGGGGCCACTGATAGTGACACTGGGATGTGTCTCTACTGCATATACCGGCTTCATGGGATCCTATTCTCTTTGGATGTAAACCTTGCTCAACCTAGATGTAGTAGGGAGGGCCTTGGACTTTCTGAAGGGTGGAGTGCATGGCACTCCCTTAGGTTTGGAGGGGTGAGGATGAGGGTCTGTGGAGGGAAAAGGAGGGGACTGGGAGGAGGGGAGGAAGTAGGGATTTGGATTGGTAGTTTTTTAAGTAAAAAAATAAAATAAAGATTTAGTCTTGTAGATGAGTAAAATTTAAAAAAACTAAATTGTAAGAAGAATAGTGCTGGTCTGACATTGCTCCCATTGTTTTAATCAAGAAATCAATATCTCTCATTGAAACATTATTTCAACAGAAGTAGATCTATATTTGAGCATAGTATTTATTTTACTATTCAAAGTCTAGATCTTGCAAAAGGCCTACTTTTAGGTCAGTGTCATTAAATCATGAATGCCTAAGTGTGTTACATGTATGGTCACTTCTCTTGTCTTATTTAGTATCAAAGTCTTAGACTTGAACTAAATTATTTCTGATTTTTTTCAGGCTTTCCTATAGTCCAAACTAGTCTGTCCATAACAAAAGATATAGAATATAATAAGTTATTCTTTAAGTAACAACATTTATATTTTGAGAAGCAATACTTATTTTTAATTTAGAATCCTAACTAAATAAATGGAATATGTAAACAAATATTTTTTTTCTTTTTATTGATTTTATTGAGCTATACATTTTTCTTTTTTTTTTTTATTTTTTCCAGTTTCCATGTTAGGTTTATTCCTTAAGCTTTGATTACAGTCACTTTCCTTTGTCTCCAGCTGGGCAGACTGCGAAATCTGAACATAAGGTTTTCCCCCTTCCTGTCCCCAGTGCCTGGATGCTGGTTTCTGCCTTCAAATCTTTGCAAGCTGCTCTTACATGAAGAAGAATACTCAATTTTATCACCCTTTGT
>PVIU01028360.1:0-19098 GCA_004026605.1 Ondatra zibethicus | reverse complement strand
TTAAAAACTTGATAATATTTTAAAAGATTATTAATAAGAAAAAAACACACATACCCCTGAGTCCTCTTCTTATTGCTCCTGTCACCCAAAGGGAGCCGTTCTCCAAAGGCTTAGCCATCTCTTCTCCTCTGCCTGTGCACTTACGTAAACTACGTACAGCATGGGATGTCCTAGTTAATCAGGGCTAGACATCAGTAACTGACTGACTTGTAGATGAGGATTATAATTTCCATGCCTTCTTCCATTCTTTCCATTCTCAATTTCCTATTCCATTCCTGATCCAAGTTTTCGTTGGATGAGCTTCTATGTTTCCACCATGATGATTTGTTAATGCCTTGTATGGTGGATGTGGGTCATTCTGAACAGGACGAAGACATCTGGTAGATGTTTTGCTTGTCCTGAAGTTAGTGACAACCTTATGTTTAAACTGTTTCGTTTCCTTTAAATATCTACATCTTCCACAAACCTTGAGTTCTCTATGAAATACTTTTCAGAATAATTTTCCATGCATGGAAATGTTTCTATTGTCTAATGACTATTTCTCCCTTCTGTTTTCCAGGAGTGACCTGGGCTCCTGTTCCTTTTGTTCTAGCTGCCCCCAAAATCTGCTGCATGGTCAATGCCCTGCGACTTCCTTCACCTTCACCATGACCTGCTCTGCTCCACCACCCCCTCTGTGTGCAAGTCTCTCTTTCCCAGATGCCAACTTCTTGAATGTTTCTTAACAAAATGACATTCCTTTGGGGCATTGAACTTCTGTGAGAGTTGAATAAAAGTAAAATTTCTAGGCTTGGTTTGACTGATAAGACCAATAGCTCTTCCACACACTATACTGATATTCAGGACACTTACCTTAAGTATTTTTTCATGAATAAGGTGGTAGTTTGAATGAGAACAAACACAGTAGGTTCATCTATTTGAACATTTGGTCCCTACTTGGTGAACTGTAGGAAGCATTAGGAGGTGTGACCTTGTTAGAAGAGATGTGTCACTGGCAGGGGCTTTGTGGTCTCAGAATCCCATATCAGACCCAGTCTTACTCTCTGCCCCCTGTCTGTGGATCAGATGCAAACTGTCAGTTATTGCTCCAGTGCCATGCCTGCCTGCCAGCATGATGCCCACCATGATGATCATGGACTAACCTCAGATATTGTAAGCAATGCCCCCATTAAATGCATTCTTATAAATTGCCATGATCATAGTATACTTCCATGACAATATAACAGCATAGTAACTATATATGTAACACTACAGTAACACAGAATAATAAGTGAGAATTTGATATCAGAGCCTGGGTATTGCTTTGACGGGCCTACCCATGCTGCTTGTTGGAACAATATGAAAGGAGTTGGGATTTTGGATTAGAAAGGCAGTTGAGTGCTGTAAGTTTGACTTACTGAGCCATATCATTAGGAACTTGGAAAACAGTAGTGCTCACAGCAATGTGGTTGTGGAGTTCTAGTTCAAAAGAGGCAAGGTGGGAACACTGGCCCCGTTGGCATGGACATGGTGAGATGGCCCTGACCCTTGCTGGAGCAGAAGAGCTGGCCCTGATCATATGTGCATGGCAGAGCTGTCCCCTCTCCTCATTGATGTCCCTTATGGGAGTGCTGCCCCTGCCCCTCGTCAGAGGCTAGGTAGTGTAGACTCAGGAGAGCTGCTCCTACCCCTTGTCTGGGGTATTGAGAAAACTGACCTTAGTGGCGAGGTGCAGGAGAGGAAGGGGCATGGGAGAGCTGGCCCCACCCCACGCCAGCTAACACATACACACAGGAGAGCTGGCCCCACCCCACTCCAGCTAACACATACACACAGGAGAGCTGGCCCCACCCCATGCCAGCTAACACATACACACAGGAGAGCTGGCCCCACCCCATGCCAGCTAACACATACACACAGGAGAGCTGGCCCCACCCCCCTCCAGCTAACATATACACACAGGAGAGCTGGCCCCACCCCACGCCAGCTAACACATACACACAGGAGAGCTGGCCTCTCCCCTCAGCAGAGCAGGAGAGTCCGTCTGCTGACAAGGGTGCAAGAGGACAGGCCCCAACAGACACCTGGGCAGAATGGGAGAAATGGCTTTGGTGGCATGGGAGTGCAAGAACCAGTCTCACCCCTCACCTATAGCGTTACTGGTGTGGGAAAGATTGTCACATCCCTTGACTGGGCAGAGTGGGAGAGCTGACCCTGGTGGTTTGAGTGCAGGAGAGCTGGCCCTGATTGCATGGGGGTAGGAAACCTGCAACCATCTCTTGCCCAGGTGGTATGGGATTGCTGGCCCGAAATGCTCAGGCATGGGAGAGTGGGAGAGCTGGTATGGGAACCAACTCAACTACCATCCAGGCCCAGATCCAAAGCTTTGAGTTGAGTCACACCATCTTCCCAGGCGAGGAGCTACTGGAGCACATGAAGGAGGTGGCTCTGCAGGTCCATAGCTGCAGGATCCCCACAACTCAGAGCAACAGCAGGATATCTGAGAATTTCTATGAGGGTCCAGTATTGATGTTGTAGCAGAAGCCAGAGGCCATGAACTAGCCGCATGACTTATTGCAATGAACATTTGCGAGTAAAGGTGTTTGAACTGTTTGGGCAAAAGGGTATATACTGTGCAACATACCACAACTTCCAATGGCACAACGACAAATAAATATATGATGGAGATTAAAGCAAGACAGAGGAGCAGAATGGTACATGCACAGAAAGCTGTGCATGATAAAGGAGCAGGATGTTGACTAGAGGGGTCGACTAGATGGTTTGTTTGTTTTGTTTTGACTTCTGTATTTTCTTTTCTATTTTAATTGATTTTTATTTACTTTTGGGGTGGAGTCTACATGGTTGGAGGGCAAATATGGAAGGAATGGGAAATGTGTGGGATTAGGGTGAATGGTGTGAATGCCCTAAAGATTAAATGAAAAATTATTTTTTCAAAATACTTTCATTGGTTCTTAAGAGAACTTCATAGAAAGCATTTTGATCATATTTGCTTTCACCTATTTCTTTTAAGTATTCTTCACAGATCCAATCCACCTTACAGCCTCAGGATTGTGCCCTTCAATTTGTGCTATCACATGCTGCTGAGAGGGCAGCCATCCATATCATTGACATGCCACAAGTCATACCCAAACAGAAAACAGAAAAAGCCATGAATTGCTTAAGATCCAACCCTTTGAGCTTCAGTTGAGAGGTGGGTGAGTGGGATGAGCTGAATGCAGGCTTCCATGCATTAGTGCTTCCATCATAGCTGTGAACTAGGATAGGAGGGTGAGGAGGTGGCACACAGGTGTGCAGCTGGCTGAGGGCTGGGCCTCACACGAGAAAGCAGATAACAGAGTACTATCAAGTACACATGTCAGAGAGTGGCCATACAGGTTCAGAGATGTTTATTAGATATATATGAAGCAGATGGGCCATAGCTCAGGGGTAGAGCATTTGACTGCAGATCAAGAGGTCCCTGGTTCCAATCCAGGTGCCCCCTTCCTAGATGTCTCTTTTAGACACAAGAGACAAAATCTGATATTGGTTAACACAGAGGCAACTATATTCTGTGTTCCCCATGCTCTGTGTTCTGCTCAGGACTGGACTCTGTTCTCTTCCCTGAGAGGAGCTAGTACAGGACTCAGTGTGAACCCATCCAGGTCACACTCATGTTATGGCATAGGCTGACCTCCAATGCACTGGGAAGGCTCCATCAGTGCAGGACTTCAGAGAGTTCTATGAAGTTGAGGAGCAGATTATTCCTCTGGTAATCTCCAGAGTCAAACCCTTGGGATATCCCTCCTGAAGCCCCAGAAAGGGGGAACCTTACATGATGTTCCCCCCATAGGCTATGCTTTGAATCCTGCTACTTCTGAAGAAATACTAGGATCCGTGTATTTGTCTCCTATTTAGACTAAGGCTCTGAGGAAAAGGAAAATGACTGACCTTGCTTTGTGTCCTCAACATGACTGACGGTGACCACAACATAGGAAGCTCCATGGTGTTTGCTGAGCGAATAAATGATGGTGTGACATAAAGGGCACCCTCTTCATATCGTGGAAGACAGATAAAGTTCTCTCTGAGCAAAAGGTTTGGACCATTGGAAACCCAGAACATCAGCTCTTGTCTTGGCCACTTCAAGAAAATTAAGTGTGAACTTAAGGAAAACACCAGTTAAGAGTCCTTTTCTGGGTGAAAGCTGATGTCTTTAGGACACCTGAGAGAGGGCATTGAGATGGGCTGACTGAGGCTGGAGAGGAGAAGGTGGAGGCAGACTTAAATAGAAAAATATTGCCATGTCAAGATCATTATCAAGAACCAGTAGATCATGAACATATAGGAAACCTGGGTGTGGTGCCAAGGTGGAAGAGGTGCTAATAAGAGAGAGGCTGCCTTCCCTATAAGTGGGGTTATAGCTCAGGGGTAGAGCATTTGACTGCAGATCAAGAGGTTCCTGGTTCAAATCCAGGTGCCCCCTTCCTACCACATTCACCATGGGGAGGACCTCAGAGAAGCTAGGATGTCTCAATTAGAGCCTCCCTCTCTGGGACCCAAGGAACCAAACACTCATGATTCTAAATCTACCCACTTCCCCCATTATCACAATAATTAGAAACTGAAAATGATGGGCGGAAAAAAATATAAGAAAATTTACCATAAAGGAAGATATGTACTTCATCAGATTTTTTATGTACTGTGCATAATTGAGAAAAAGCAAGCTCAGTAGCAAATGTCAAAGAAATCTAAGTCCAAAGGGAAGACCTTAGGAACTTAGGCTACAAGAAGCAGGCGATACACACAGGACAAGAAATCATCATGCTAGGTAACCTTTCAACAGCAGTTCTTGACACTAGAAGACAATACGAAATTGTTTGGAGGCTCCAGGACACCTCTGACCAACAACTCAAATGGAAGTGTCCCATGCCTGGAATGGATGCTTTATTTGGCAATCTATTGCTTCTCAGGTGAGCATGAACCCCTCTGTAGGACAATTCCAATTAAACTCTGGTGTCCCAGAGTCCCTCCAGGGCAATACAGTCTATTGCCATTGCTTTCAGTTGCTCACCAGAACTTGCTGACAGAGTCCTATTGCTGAAGACACCACACCTATTAGTCACAGGAGGTGGGGAACCAAGTTGGTGCTGACCAGGAAGCTTCCTCCATGTTAACTAGCTTTGGTTGAGCTGGAAGGTGCTTTGCCAGTGCTTTGTGCCTTTTTACCTGTGTCTACTCCCCTCGTTAGCACCACATCACTGTACTGCCTCACCCAAGGATGCTCTGTGTTTTCTCATCTCCAGGGTCCTATGGAATCTGATTCACCACTACTGAAAATCATCATTCAAGAGAGATGAGTACACTGTGAACTCTGTCCATTGTTGGTTGATTGTGTGTCTGTCTGTCTTTCTGTGTGCATATAGGATGTGTTTGTACATGAGGGTATGTGTATGCCGTGGAGCATGTGGGGAGGTCAGAGGAAAGCCTCATATATCAGACTTTACCTTCTGCATTATTTGAGGCAGAGTCCGTCTTATTCCTTGAAACTGAGATGCATACTCCAAGTACACCAGTCAAGAGCTTTCAGAAAGATACTCCTAACTCCAACTCCCATATTTCCTTAGGAGTGCTAGGATTACATACATGTGCCTCCACATCTGGCTTCTCCATATGAGATTTGTGGATGGGTATATATCCAAACACAGGTTCTCAGGCTCATGCAGCATGTGCTAATGTCTGCAGAGACATCTCACTAGACACCAATGTGATAATTTTATTATTGCTTTCATGCAATCTTAGTTACTCTGAAGAAATAGATTCAGCCTCTGCAAGTATTGGGGGTCTGCACGTTCCTTTTATCTTCAGCTAAGACATTAGGCTGTAGAGTTGTCAATTGAAAGCCTTGGAGCTCCAGAGGGGTCCAGCTCTGCTTGGTCCTAAAGAAGGCAGTGTAGCAAATGCTGTCTGGGAAAAGTTAGAATCTTGGCTGAGAACTTGGTTTGTGGAGTAAAACTTAAAATGCTTGAAGCTAGGCTGCCATGCCACAGATCCTGATGATTTAAGAGACATGCCAGCCAATGGCCACCATTGGATACCCACCAGACCAACAAGCAGCCTGGAATCCAGGAGACTGTGTGCTTCACCCCCACAGCCTGGGATCCCTAATCCCTGGCTCTGAAGAACCAACTGGAGTTCTCCAGTTTAGGCAGAAAGACAGCACACTTTTCACACCCATCTTCAGAGTCATTGCCCACTGCCCCCTCCAGTTGCTGTGTCAACTTCCACACATGGTTTTAGACACAAACACTGGTTCTTTCTACTAAAACCACCAAGGCCTAGGACTAGTGAACTCACTCCTCCTTGTAATTGTAAAGAAGATTTGGTCACCTGAAAGATTTGAAATCCAAGGAAGACATATAGACAGCTGGCATGCACCTTACACTGATGATCAATGGATAGAGTGATGGCAAATGACTGCCCTGTGGGGGGCAGGATTCCAGACCATCTGAGACTTCTCATCACACTCTGTGGCCAGTACAAGAGGAGCCTGGTAGGCCACAAGAGGCCAGAACAAGGGAGAAGATATTCCTTGTTCTGGAGGCTAGAAGTAGAGTCATTTTGTCACATATAACTGGGACCTTTTAAACCTTGGACAGAGAACTTGTAGGCAGAGAACAAAGAGAAAGGAAACCACCATAGAGATTTGTCCACCAAGAAAACAGAGACACAGGACTTGCTTAAGAGCACACGTTGCTCTTGCAGAAGACCCAGGTTTGAATCCTAGCAACCTCTTGGCAGCTCACAACAACCTAACTCCAGCTCCAGGATGGTTGACATGCTCTCCTGAGTTCCTTGGCAATCAGGGAGCCGTGTGCTATGCAGACAGACATTCAGGAAAAACACAATACACATAAAATTAAAAAGAAACAATGGCTGAAGGACATGGTGGTGCTTCACAGTGGGGAGAGTGGGACAAACTGACCCACTGACTTTGCCTAAGGATTCCTGGACAGCCTCTGACTCAGGACATGCCTCCACAATGCTAGGTTTATAGAGCAACGAACTGAGAACTTCTGACATAGACACAGATCATTAACCATCGATGGGACTCTCATTTATGATCGATATTTGATGTCCCCAAAAGATACTGACAGAGTCCTAGGAGGGACAGTGTTGGAGGTGACTAGTAACCAGAATACTAGAGAAAGATGGCAGCTTTAGGCTTACAAATGAACAGACAGCAGTGGAAAGACATGGATTTGAACTCTGAACCTGAGACTACATTGAAACATTCTACTTATGGGTTGAATCCCCATGGCCTGAGAGAGGTTCCTTGGTATTTATTGTTGCCATGCCTGTGCATCCCATAATATATTGTGTTTTATTAAAGCAGACCCATTACCAGCTAACTCAGACAATGAGTTTTCTTCTCCACCCACAGAGGCCCCTCATTTACCTCAAGGATTCTTCTCAACCATGAACCACAATCTGAATTCCTACAATAAGCCAGAGACTCTACCTTCTCTTCAGTCAGTACCTGGTGAGTGTGGGGAGCAGGGATGGAGGTCATGGCTTGTCAACAGAGCTCCCAAAGAAACGTTTAGGGTCCAAATAATTTTCTCACATTTTTCAAAAGCCATGGTCACAACACAGCTCAGTGGTGCATTTTTGGAAGCGTGGGGCTTCCGTGGGACAGTCTTCCTTCTTCTCAGATGCTTGCTTCCATCTAAGAGAATTGAGTAGGTAGCACTTTAATCAAATCCATCTTCACAAGGGTATGCAAGTCACACAGCCAAGGATGCATGTAAATGGAAGGCACCTGGTTCTCTTCCTTCCTTGACCTGATGTAGTTGAGGTCTCCCGCCATGGAGAGGAATCAGATTCACTTTTTCCAACAGCAAAGTGCTATCTGCCATTGCTTCTGAATTTTCTTGATGACCAGTTGGTTCTCATAGGATGTCCAGCTCCTCCCACAGAATCTGTGGCAAAAGCAGCCTGTCAGAAATAGCTCACACAGCCATTGCTTTACTCTGAAATAGCCTCCCAGCTCTGTAAGTTCAAGTATAGATTTTTATGCCTGGGGGTCTTCACGACAGCCATTTTACTATCTTTCCAGCAGTGAGCATCCTGCAGGCCCTGTACTTTGGAATCAAACAAGATGGCCCAGTGGACATTTCAGTGACATCTTAATGCTGCCCAACTTACGAAAGGAACAAATCACCTTCCTAACCAGAGAGCACTGCTCTGTTGGCATGTTCAATAAATGACATTAGTGACTTAGTGACTAAAAAGTTCAGAAGACCTCTGCTGATGTCCTGTATCTACTAGGAGTCTTTGCTTCCAGGTAGTGTTTGTCCATGCTAGCACAGCCTCAGATTCTGACCCCCGCCAACCTACCAGAGCCTGTCAGCATAGTCCTTAAATTCAGAATGCAGTTCTTCATCTGATGGGCAGCTCTAGACCACAGTGAGACCGTTGCTCAGTAAGAGGTGGCAGTGGAGGGAGATTTGTTCAAGTCTCATCTGTGCTGCACTGATAAAATGCTGAGGCAAGAAGCAAGGGATGGGAAGAAAGCATTTATATTTGCTCACAATTTCAGGATACCATTCCTTATTTCAGAGATGTCAAGGCATAGGAACTTTATACACTTAGTCACATCACATCTACCCTTGACAGCAGAGAAAAATGAATGTATGCATGCTCGTTAGTGCTAAGCTCACTTTCTGCACTCAGACTATCCAGGATCCCTGCCTAGGGAACAGTGCTGTGTGGTCATCATCAATTGACTTAATCATCAAGACAATCCCCTACTAACAGGAACACAGGCCACCCTGATCTAGACACTGTATCCTTCATGGAGACTTTATTTCCAAGGTGATTCTACAGTGTGTCAAATTGACAATTAAAACTAACTATCCCAGTGAGGATGAGGAAAGAAATGCAGATGGGGAAAAAGAAGAAGGTAGAGAGGACTCACCATAAGTCAGAGGTCAGCTCTGTGCATTGTTCTAATGTACTTTGGGGATTCCAGCCTTTGCGTTCATGGGTGATTACAGTGTGGCTGAGAATCGAGCCCACAGAAGTAAATGGGGCATAGAAGCTCTGATTCTAGAACCTCAGCTAATGAAGACTTTCTAATCTCATTGGCATCCCGACTTAGATGAAGCCAGTAAATCAGTAACCAGATTCCAACATAAATAAGGGGGCACCTGGATTTGAACCAGGGACCTCTTGATCTGCAGTCAAATGCTCTACCCCTGAGCTATACCCCCACTGGTACCAGTATGCCCAGTTAATACATTTCATCTGTGTGGTGATAAATTCTGACTATAAAGTTAAATTACAGGTCCTCTCAGATTTACTTCCAAGAAGCAGCCAGACCTGACTGGTGAGATGCCTTCCTCAGCTCTGCAGCTTTCCAGGCCCATCCTTGATGAGCATCATCAGCCAAGGAACTTAGAGGACCAGGCTGCAGACATGAGCCCTTTTCACCCTGCTGTCCTGGGTGAGCTCCTCCGCTGGCCAACTGCCTTCAATCTGGGCCTCCACACATCCCTCTCCTCGTTCCCTGAAGACTAAATTGACTCTCACTCAGAAGTTCTCACAGTGCCATACTGTCATTGGTAGCCACAACACTGCAGGGTCTCTCTCTCCCTGGTATAGCAGCTGAGTCAGGGTTTATACCCTTTGAGGATGAAGCAAGAGAGCAGTGGGCTCTGGAAGGGGAAGATGCTCACATGTGTAATGTCCACCCCCCACAGTCTGGTTCCTGGATTTGGTTTTGCGGATTTATGTGTGTTGCATGTTTTGAGACTGCCAATGGAATCAAACCTTGGTTTGGAAGACTGAGTCTACACTAAGCTGGCCAGAGTGGACCCTAGATTTTTCTGGCCAACGGACAGGAAGCTAGAGGAACACAAAGAGGACCAAGAATGGGTTTAAGATGTAGTGAGGTCTTTTCAATTGGGGAAGATGTAGAAGAGAGTGGATCATTTCTTGGTTGCTCTGTGTATCTCTCAGTTATTTCCCTAATATTTAACTCCCAAGTTCTATTTTTTACTAAAACAATAAAAGAATTCACAATATTTGGCATCCAACATATAGCCTTAGAGCATGCCAAAGCTACAGAGCTGCCACAGATGTACCGTCCTTCCCCATACCCCTCAACATGAGCTGGCTGTGTCATCACTAGCACACTCCGATCTTCTCAGCACCACCAGACTGCAGTACAGCAACTATCATCTGTGGTTTCTTTGCACTCCTTGGGCAGCCAAGCCCACCCCCAACCAGAGGCTTGATCCCCTCCCATACTGTGTCCCAGTCATGTGGGTTCCTTCTACAGCTCACCCCCTCTCCCTGCATGGCACATGCATAGTCACAGTGGCCCCATCCAGTCATGCAATTAGCGCAGCTTGGGGCACCCCAACGTGCCCACCTTCCCTGCTGGCAAAGTTAAACATCGTCAGAATCAAACATTGTCATTGCGGCTGATTACACCCGGACAGCCCCGTCCACGCTATGGGTGTCAGCAGATATGGTGAGACCCTGGAAATTCTTAAAGGACAAAATAGTTTTAAGAAATTAAAAATAAATTTAAAAGAATGGGAAATTTTTCCCATGTTAAAAATTAGAAATACCACACTGCCTGGAGTTGGGACCCTGTTTAGTGCTACTATGAATGGCTTGGAAATGGAAAATATACATGAGGGGATAAACCATTTAGCTGGGATCGACCTTATATCTATTTTAATTACTCTCAGTTTGGTAATTCATACTTTATCCTCAATATGGTTTGATAACTTTGCCAAATATAAAAATTTGACTTATAATATACAAAACTTAGAAAGATTTACACTGGTAAGATACAAGCCATAGAAAGATTTACTAATGAAATAATAAAAATTTGACTGATAAGATACAATCCTCAGAAAGACCTACTAATGAAAATCAAAATATTCAGACACAGACAGAAGAATTTAGAGCAGAACCTACCACACCATTGCATTATGAAATTGAATAGGAGTGGCCCAAGGTTATTAGAAAACCAGTTTTAGTTTATCCAGTTACCATACAATAATGACTACCCAATAATAGGCATCCCCAAGGCTAATCAGAAGCTGACTGGAATCCTGTAGAGCTTTTAGATTGGAAGAGATTTAAAGAAGCAGTTGTTTCATATGCTATGCATTGACCCTATGTGGAGCAGATGTTAAATTTATGGTCAACTCTGAATAGAATTATCCCACAAGACTGGAAAGATTTAGTTACAGCAATGTTGGAAGCTGGCCCTCAGTTAAAATGGAAAACATGGTAGAAAGAGAAAGTTAGGGTCCTAGAACAATGAGGTAGGGCTAGAGGTATGGAAATTTCTCAAGATCGGCTTCCCAGTGAAGCTCAGTTGTTGATTTGCAAAGACAGTCTGGATTTGATAATCACACCATAGCACTATGTCATAAAGCAGCTTTGAATGCTTAGGACAGGGTTGAAGAACAGGAAAGACGACTGAATAATTTACTAAACTTATACTAGGCCCAAAAGAAGGCTTCACTGATTTTTTTCAAAGATTGACTTCAGCGGTAAATGGAATGATATCAGATCCAGAAGTTAGACAAATATTAATTGAATCTTTGGCTTTTGAAAATGCTAATTTGGAATGCAAAAGGGTGATTATGACTTTAAAGGCAAGATTTTCCCCAATAGATAAATGGATGATGCTGCTTTGATAGAAGGGATTTTTATAAATTTTAAGAAAATCAAAATGTTAGCTGTTTTAAATGTGGTAAACGAGGTCATTTGAAAAGGGATTTTAGGCAACATATTCATAGAAACAATCTTTTTTTCTAGAGATAATCCAAACAGAAAGTACAAATTGGGAGAGATCAATTATGAACTCTTGATTTTTTATTTTTTAAAATCTTCTTATTTAATTGTTTGAATAGGAATGTGTTATACGTTTTCCCTACTCCTTTTCCCTTCTCCCCTCTCCCCTTCCACTGTTCCCCTGGCCCTCACACTCCCAATTTGCTCAGGAGATCTTGTCTTTCTTCTCCTTCCTAGGATGATCCATGTATGTCACTCTTAGGGTCTTCATTGTTACTTAGGTTCTCTGGGGTTGTGGCCTCTAGGCTGGTTGTCCTTTGCTTTATATCTAATATCTACTTTTGACTGAGTACATAGTATATTTGTCTTTCTGGTTATGGGTTACCTCACTCAGGATGGCTTTTTCTAGATCCATCCATTTGCCTGCCGATTTCAAGATGTCATTGTTGTTTTACCACTGAGTAGTACTCCATTGTGTAAATATACCACATTTTACTTACCAGTTCTTCAGTTGAGGGGCATCTAGGTTTGTTTCTAGGTTCTGGTTATTATGAATAATTCTGCAATAAACATAGTTGAACATATATCCTTGTGGTGTGACTGTGTAACATTGGGGTATATGCCCAAAAGTGTTATTGCTGGGTCTTGATTCCCAATTTTCTGAAAAACTGCCATACTGATTTTCAACGTGGCTGTACAGGTTTGCATTCCCATCAGCAATGAGCAAGTGTTCCCCTTACTCCGCATCCTCTCCATCATAAGTTGTTATCAGAGTTTTTTCTCTTGGCCATTCTGACAGGTACAATATGTTATCTCAGAGTTGTTTTGATTTCCATTTCTCTGATGACTAAGGATGTTGAGTGTCTTTTGGCCATTTCAGATTTCTCTGTTGAGAATTCTCTGTTTAGATCTGTATCCAATTTTCTTATTGGATTATTTGGTCTTTTGATGACTAGTTTCTTGAGTTCTTTGTATAATGGAGCCACAGCACCGAGCTAAACAAATTGGAGGCACACTGCCCTCCCCAATTGGTGTGCCAGTTTCTACACATGGTTCTAGACACAGATACCGGTTCTTTCTGCTGAAACCATTATGGCCTAGGATTAGGAAAATCACTCCACCTTCTAAATATGGTGAAGACATGGTCACTTGAAAGATTTTGGATCCAAGAAGCACACATAACCAGCTAGTATGCACCTCACACTGATGAGCAAGAAGCACACATAGCCAGCTAGTATGCACCTCACACTGATGAGCAAGCAAATAGGGTGATGGCAGACCATTGCCTTCTGTGTGTTGAATTCCAGCCATATGAGTCTTTAGACCATTATCTTCTGTGTGTTGAATTCCAGCCATATGAGTCTTCTTGTCACTCTCAGTGGGCAGTAATAGGGGAATCTGGTAGGCCAAAAGTGACCAGGACAAAGGAGAAGGTAGCCTATATTCTGGTGTCTGAGGCTACACACAGATTCATTTTGTCACATATCACTGGGACCTTTTAAATGTGGGCCAGGAGATTTATAGGTGGAAACAAAAGTAAATAGAAGAGATTTGTCCACTAAGAAAAGAGAGAAAAGACTGAAGGGGGAAGGCTGGAGAGACAGCACTTGCTTGAGAGCACACGTTGCTCTTGCAGAAGACCCAGGTGTGTGATTCCTAGCGCTCACTTGGCAGCTCACAATGGTCTGTAACTCCAGCTCCAGGATGGTTGACATGCTCTCCTGAGTTCCTTGGCAACCAGGCAGCCATGTGCTATACAGAGAGACATTCAAGAAAAACACAATACACATAAAATTAAAAAGGAACAATGGCTGAAGGACATGTTGGTGCTGCACTGTGGGGAGAGTGGTACAAACTGACCCACTGACTTTGTATCAGAATTCCAGGACAGCCTCTGACTCAGGACATGCCTCCACAATGCCAGGTTTATAGAGCAACTAACTGAGAACTTCTGACATAGACACAGATCATTAACCATCGATGGGACTCTCATTTATGATTGATATTTGATGTCCCCAAAAGATACTGACAGGGTCCTAGGAGGGACAGTGTTGGAGGTGACTAGTAACCAGAATACTAGAGAAAGATGGCAGTTTTAGGCTTACAAATGAATGGAAACAGCTGTAAGAATCACCTTGATTTGAACTCAGAACCTAACTCTACAGTCAAACATTCTACGTATAGGTTATAATAACCCCATGTCTTGATAGAGTTTCCTTAGTATTTCACCTTGTTGCCATGCCTGACCATGTCCTAATATACTGTGTGTTTCATCAAAGTAGACCCAAAACCAGCTAACTCAGAATTTCCTGCTCCACCACCAGAAGCCCCTCATTTATCTCAAGGGTTCTTCTCAACCATGAACCACAATCTGAATTCCTACAATAAGCCAGAGACTCTACCTTCTCTTTGGTCAGTACCTGGTGAGTGTGGGGTGCAGGGGTGGAGATCATGGCTTGTCAACAGAGCTCCCAAAGAAACGTTTGGGGTCCAAATATTTCATCCCATTTTTCAAAAGCCATGATCACAGTGCAGCTCACTGGTGCATTTTTGCAGGCACGGGGCTTCCTTGAGACAGTCTTCCTTCTTCTGGGATGCTCACTTCCATCTAAGAGAATTGAGTAGGTAGCACTTTAATCAAATCCATCTTCACAAGGGTATGCAAGTCACACAGCCAAGGATGTATGCAAATGGAAGGCACCTGGTTCTCTTCCTGCCTTGAACTGATGTAGTAGAGGCCTCCCGCCATGGAGAGGAATCAGATTCACTTTTTCCAACAGCAAAGTGCTCTCTGCTGTTGCCTCTGAATTTTCTTGATGACCAGTTGGTTCTCATGGGAAGGCCAGCTCCTCCCATAACTCTGTGGCAAAAGCAGCCTATCAGAAATGGCTCACACAGCCATTGCTTTACTCTGAAATAGCCTCCCAGCTCTGTAAGTTCAAGTATAGATTTTTATGCCTGGGGGTCTTCACGACAGCCATTTTACTATCTTTCCAGCAGTGAGCATCCTGCAGGCCCTGTACTTTGGAATCAAACAAGATGGCCCAGTGGACGTTTCAGTGACATCTTAATGCTGCCCAACTTACAAAAGGAACAAATCACCTTCCTAACCAGAGAGCACTGCTCTGCTGGCGTCTTCAACAGAGGCCATTAGTAACTTGGTGACTAAGAAATCTCAGCAAACCTTTGCTGATGTCCTGTACTTATGAGTCTTTGCATCTATGTAGCTGGGCCCTAATGTCTTCCTTGGTGGAGGGAGTGAGAAGGTCAAGTGAAAATTTCTCACACAGCAGGATTCAGGTAGAAGGAATAAGCAGACTTGTTTATTTAACAATGGGGGGAAATTTATATACCCTCCTAGCACCTAGGCATTCTGATCCATTGATATCATGTGGTCACCCTTCATTGGATAGATAGGCATGGTCAGGACCTCTGACAGCACCAGGCAGACTCCAGGTTGGTTCCTCTCAGCCTGGTAGGCCTTAATTCCTACAGAGCCACCCTTTTTTATTTATTACATGGGCACTTAGCAGGAATCAGAAATCTTTGCTCAGGCCTTGTTGACTCCTCCTCAGGAGGGCAGCAACTGGACTGTGCCTGTCTTTGGCCAGCCTGCCAAACAAGCTCTTATCCATCATTGACTACCATCCCTCAAAGAGCATTCATTTCATTCCTGGAGAGCTATTAGGATGTGTGTTGGGGGGGGGGATTAGGCACTAGTCTTTGGATTTCAGAAAACCTGGCATGCATAACCTCCTGCAGAGGACTGAGAGAAAGATGCCTAAGTGTCATTAACACCTGAAGAGTAGCCTTAGTTGCTGTCCACTGATTTTGGATCTGCTCCATGAGACATTTAAACAGAATAAGGATTAACAATACCAGTCTGCCAATTAATGCATATGTGAGCATTCAGAAGGAATCAAATAGCCTCTTAATTATGCCAAATCTTTTTAAAAAATGAAGCGTCAAAGGCCATAACTTCTGCCCTTAATTAGTGAACTTGTTTGGGGGGAGGGGCAATGAGAGCAAAAACATGGGGGGATAGTATATATGTTATCCATCCCGGGTTATTCCCTTATTGATAGAAGCAGACTGATCCATGGCTGACCACACCTCTCCTACCAGGGACCCACACTGACACTGTGTCAAACTGAGGAGAAACACAAGCACACCCTCTCCCACAGGTTAGCAGGGGAGCTGGCAGCTGCCATTGGAGGCCAATAGACTCTCTCCATCTCACCAGGGGCAGGCTGTGTTCCTTGACAGAGCTTCCCAGTGCTTGTAAGCTGGGCTGAGGCCCTGGTCATCAAAACTGAGAAAGTTCATGTGGAAAAGAACCTCTGTTAAGGCAGATGAGGATCTCTCCCAGCCTCTGGTGAGACAGTCCTGGCCAACAGCTCCTTAAGTTCTCTGTCGGTCCTCTCCACAATGGCTTGCCCCTGTGGATTGCAGGGGAGGCCAGGGGTGTGGGAAATGTCCTGGAAATGGGAAATCTTCCAAGACACCAGAAAGTCATTGATGCCAATCGATTGGAATGCCTGGGTGCTGGGAAGATATATAAGTTTTTCCTCACTGTTAAGTAAATGATTCTGCTGTTCATCTTCCACCTGACTCCCAGTATCTGTGACATTGTACCGTGCCTTCTCATCCCCTTCCCCAAGGAAGAAGTTAGGGTCCAGCCACATCAGGCACCTGGAACAGGGACTTCTAACATAGGTTTTGAACTTGCCTGGTCAGAGCCCTTTTCTTTGTTGGAGCTGTGATTTTGGGGTTGTTCCTGGAACAGGTCCCAGTTGTCTCCCTCTCCTAACTCCCAGCCCTGGACAGCGCCCACAGGACAGTGTATTTTCAGTGAAAGGCCCCTCAGTCTCTCTAGCAGGTAAGCATCGGGACCCCCATCCTTTCCTTCCTTTGTGTTGTCTCTCATGTTTGTCTGCCTATCCATTTAGGAAGGCACATCTTTTTCTGTTTCAGTTCACCCAGCCCCTCCATACAAGAGCTGACCCCCCTGCAGGAGGGCAGAATCAAGGCTTGGCTCCCAAATGCCACCCCTCCTTCAGAGACACCATGTGGGCATACAGCCTTGGTCTAAAGAACCACAAAATTTCTCCACTAGTCACAAAACATAAAGATTCAATGCAATTTCCCATCCCTGTTGACTATTGTCTCCCTTTACAGAATGGTAACCCCTCCACCTCCACCTCTTCTATGTCTGATCTCCCTATGCCTGATGAAGGGGAGAGAGACAGTTCAGGTCCAAGGGACCTGCTACAGAGAGTGCAACTCTTGCTGCCACCTTTGGCCTCTGCTCACTCCTTCATTTCCTTCCAGCCCTGCCAGTGGTCAATGATAACCTCTGTGAGCCCTGCAGCTTGTTGGAGGCTCTGATCCTGCTGAGCTCCTACTCATGGGCAGCTTCCCCAGGCCTGCCCCAGCCTACCCTAGTGCAGGACCCTTGGCACAGACCGGGCTGCCACTCACCCTCATGTGGCATTGGCGGCCCATTGAGTCCACCATGTCTATCCTGTGCTCCTCACCCCCACTTTCACGACTCACTCAGAGGCTGCCCCACTGAGAGTGTGGGTCTTTGTCCAGTCAGTTTTTTCTAACACACTGAAGATGATATCCCACTCAGCAGATCCGGTATTCCTTGTTTGGGGAACCACCAATGGTGTGCTGGAATGGTGGTCACAAGAAAACTGTGCTGTCTGCATGAAACTCAAGAATGGTGTGCAGCCTTCCTAGGCCAGGATGGAGGGGGGAGGGCCTTGGACTTCCCACAGCGCAGGGTACCCTGCCCTCTCTTAAGAATGGAGGGGGAGGGAGGAGGGGTAGTGGGGGAGCAGGAGGGGACTGAGAGAAGGGGAGGAAGTGTAAATTTTTGAATGAAAAAAAAAAAGAAAAACAAACAAACAAAAAAAAACGAATGGTGTGCAGCCCAGGAACAGTGAGGACTGCCCCTTCAGACAGCAAGTTACCTCGCTCACCAATGCCAGAGCACAAACTCCAACACACACTTTCTTCACCATCAAGTAATGCCCAGACCCTTGTGTGAAGGAGACTGTGCTGAGTGCTCTCAAAGAGAAGAAAAAAATGAAAGTGGAGGAAGACGACCAGCTAGCCAGCTATTCCTCCCTGGCTAGGAAAACAAGAGAAGGTGCTATGATAGCAGTGGGAGTGGGCATTTAGCATTTGACCCCCTAGTGGCCAACGGGGTCCCTGCTGCATTTGTGCCTAAGCCTGGCTCCCTGAAGAGAAGTCTGGCTTCCCAGAGCTCAGATGATCACTTGAACAGTCTCCTTCCTCCTCTGTGAGCTCCCTGACTAGTACATGCACAGGAGGCAGCCCCAACACCAGCCGCACTCCATCACCAGTTCCTACATGTCTTGGTAGTATTTGTCCATTATAGCACAGCCTACATTCTGCCTCCCCCCACCCCATCGTAGCTTCTCAACACATCCTTAAATTCAGAATGCAGTTCTTCACTCCATGGGCAGCTCTGGACCACAGTGAGACCATTGCTCAGTAAGAGGGGGCAGTGGAGAAAGATTTGTTCAAGCCTCATTTCTGCTGCTCTGATCAAATGCTGAGGCAACAGGCAGAGGATGGGAAGAAAGGGTTTATGTTTGCTCATAATCTCAGGATACAGTTCCTTATTTCAACGAGGTCAAGGCAGCAGGAACTTTACACACTTAGCCACATCACATCTACCGTTAACAGCAGAGAAAAATGAATGCACGCATGCTCGTTAGTGCTAAGCTCACTTTCTACACTCACAATATCCAGGATCCCTGCCTAGGGAACAGTGCTGTGTCGTTAGCATCAATTGGCTTAATCATCAAGACAATCCCCTCCCCTACTGACAGGAACACAGGCCACCCTGATCTAGACACTGTATCCTTCATGGAGACTTTATTTCCAAGGTGATTCTACAGTGTGTCAAACTGACAAATAAAACTTACTATCCCAGTGAGGATGAGAGAAAGAATCCAGATGGGGGAACAAGAAGTTAGAGAGGACACAAAATAGGTCAGAGGTCAGCTGTGTGCATTGTCTAATGGTCTAATACACTTTGGGGTTCCAGTCTTTGGGCCAGTGGCTGATTTTAGTGTTGCTAAGAATGTAACCCACAGAAGTAAATGGGGCATTGAAGCTCTGATTCTAGACTTTCTAATCTCCTGGGCATCCTGACTTAGATGAATCCAGTAAGTCAGTAACCAGATTCCAACATAAATAAGGGGGCACCTGGATTTGAACCAGGGACCTCTTGATCTGCAGTCAAATGCTCTACCCCTGAGCTAT
>PVIU01028359.1:0-19085 GCA_004026605.1 Ondatra zibethicus | reverse complement strand
CTTTCTTTATTCTGTATGTTTTGTGTTTTGATTATTATATGGCAAGGGGATGTCCTTTTTTGATCCAATCTATTTGGTGTTCTGTATGCTTCTTGTACCTTCATAGGCATATCCATCTTTAGGTTGGGAAAGTTTTCTTCTATAATTTTGTTGAATATATTTTCTGGGCCTTTGAGCTGTGCTTCTTCTCCTTCTTCTATCCCTATTATTCTTAGGTTTGGTCATTTTATGGTGTCCCAGATTTCTTGGGTGTTTTGTGTTAAGAATTTGTTGGATTTTCTGATTTCTTTGATCAATGAGTTTATTTTCTCTATCGTATCTTCAGCGTCTGAGATTCTTTCTTCTATCTCTTATATTCTGTTGGTTATACTTGTCTCTGCCGTTCCTGATGGTTTACCCAGATTTTCCATCTCCAGCCTTCCCTCGGTTTGTGTTTTCTTCATTGCCTCCATTTCAGTTTTTATGTCTTGAACTGTTTCCATTACCTGTTTGATTGCCTTTTCTTGGTTTTCTAGGGTATCTTTGAGGAATTTATTCATTTCTTCTAACTTTTTGTTAGTTTTCTCATCCCTTTCTTCAAAGGCGTTTTTCACCTCTTCTTTAAAGGTCTCTATCACTTTCATAAACTTATGTTTAAAGTCAATTTCTTCTACTTCTTCTGGGTTAGGATGCTCAGGTTTTCCTGTTGAGTACTCGTTGGTTTCTGGTGTTATCATGTTGCTTTTCAGATTGTTGGAAGAATTCTTGGATTGATGCCTACCCATCTCTTCCTCTGATTTCAGTCAGGGGAGTCTCAGTGGGTTGGCGCCTCCCAGGACGGCTTGTACACAGTCACCCCTCTGGATAGCTGATCTCAGTGCAGGAAGAGGAAGTCCCTTCTGGACTTCCGATCCTTCTGTACCTCCAATCTCGGCACAGGGAGAGAGATTCTTGGGGTTCCAATGTTCCACAGAGGAAAGGGCAATCTTGTAGGGGCGGGGTGCAGGGTCCTGTTGATCAAAGAGG
The DNA here is from genome assembly GCA_004026605.1 of Ondatra zibethicus. Classification (NCBI taxonomy): domain Eukaryota; kingdom Metazoa; phylum Chordata; class Mammalia; order Rodentia; family Cricetidae; genus Ondatra; species Ondatra zibethicus. The sequence goes on along the minus strand of PVIU01028359.1, from coordinate 18,080 downwards.
CCTGCAGGGACCTTACCACCAGGCTTGCACAACCTTACCATTGTGAGCCGCCTCTGATCTCAGCACAGGAAGAGAGTGGGGTACCAAAGCCCCACCGCGGAAAGGGCGATCTTGCGGGGGGGAGTGCAGTGCCCAGTCTGTGCCTCTGATCTCAGCCCAGGAAGAGAGAGTGCTCAGGGATCTTATTCTTTGGCAGTACATTTTTCTAACAGAACTTTACTTAGGAAAAATACACATTTTCATTGTCATCCTTTGTAGGACAAAAATGCTATTTAACTTTCAGTTAAACTAATATGAATTTCAAGGAGTAGTGTGACTCAAAATGTTTTCTCTTATCATCACCATCATTATCATCATCATCTCATTAGAGGTCAAACCTCCAAAACAAAGAAAACCTGATTGCTAACAAGGCATCACCTCAACTCCTACTTCTTTTCTAACTTATTAATAAAGATAATTCTGCTAAAAAAAGTTTAGGTAAAGATCACTTGATAAAGACATCAATGTCAACTTCTGCTCTACACACATTCTCTCTCTCTCTCTCTCTCACACACACACACACACACACAGACACACACACAAACAGGGTACATGTTTCATGAAACACACAATAGTTTGTTATATATCTGTAAAATACAATGGTCTTTACAACACTGCCCAATTCTATAAAGGTGTAATTTTCCTCCCTAGTGTTTTTTGTGTCTGTGTTTGTGTGTGTGTATGTTAATGTCTTGTTTCACTTATAAATATTGGGAACTTCTCTAGAAGGAGGAGTTCTGTTTCAATATGAATTTTGGGACTAAGCCTACAAAGGAGATTCTTGCTGGTATTGTTAACTTGGCAGCATGATCAGAAGCTCTGGGCCTTGATTAATTCCACATATGTGCTCACAATGCATTAGTTTCCTGTTTTGATTCTTTGGAAACTCATCACTAATACAAATATAAATTTTGGTACTGAAAATGGTTGTAGAGGAAGTGAAGCCAGAAGCTCTTCTCCTATCCTAGCTTCCTGAGTAACTGAGACTGTAAGCAAGTGCTACTGCAGCAGCAAGGAAGTTAATTTTAAACATAACTTCTTAGATCTTAGATTGGGTTTTTTAGAAATTGATTCTCTGTTGTTGCTGTGTAACTTTGAAATGAAAATGGGAATTATTACTGCTGAAATAGAAAGCATTAATATAATGAATAATTGGATAGCAAGGAGGTAGGAGTGTGCCTGAGTTTGCCTATCTGTTTTTCTGGTTTGCTTGACCTGCACAAATTTTTCAAACTGTTGTGCTCTGCACCTGTTCTTCTGACTGGCATGATGTAATCCTAGGAAGCAATAGTCTACCTACATTGGGGAAAGAGGCACAGTAGCCAGGAGGAATGGTGGTGGGGCAGGGTAGGAGGGTAGTGAAACTGGTCTTTGAGAGCTGAATCTAGGGATCAGGGAATTACTGCAGGTAGGTGGTTCACTCAACTGTTTTCTGACTGGTGTGGCCTGCACATAGACAGCAGAAGTCTGCCAAATAATATTTTTAAACATAAGCCAGATCATGTCATTTATCTGTCTCAAATCAAGAAACCTTTTCCATCTTACTCTGAATGAAATTTAAATTTGTTCTGCAACTTATAACACTCAGACCGTAAGACAGTAAGACAAACAGCATCCTATTAATTCTTCTGTCACCTTTGTGAACACACACACACACACAGACATTTCACTGTTAACTTTTTTGTGTCAGTACTCAAATATAGCAAAGAATTTTATGTTCCTGAACTATGCAGATGTCACACTTTACATCTCAATTTCATCACTGTTTCTTAGCTTAGTTTAATGAATTTCATATGTATCTGATATTGTCTTTCTTAGTTACTGTTCTATTACTTTGAAAAAAAATCACGACTAATGCAACTTATAAAACAAAGCATTTAATCAGAAACTTGCTTTCAGTTTCAAAGAATGAGTCCATGGTCATCACGGTGAGAAGCATGGTGGCAGATAGGCAGTCATAGTGCTGGAGCAGTTGCTGAGCACATCTGATTTGCAAGTTGTAGCCTGAGAGAGAGACTAAGCTTTTGTAACCACAGAGTCAACCTCCAGTGACACACCTTCACCAAAAAGGATGCACTTCCTCCAACAATACCATACATCCTAATTCCTCCTAAGCAGTTCTGCCAACTGGGCATAAAAGATTCTAACATAGAAAGGACAGGGCCATTCTCATTCAAACCACACGTATCGTTTTATTGCATTTTCTATATACTATATAAACAGTTAAATTTTCTTAAGATAGAAATCTTGCCAGATGGTTGTGGAGCATGCTTTTAATCCCATTATCATGGCAGATGCAGGCAGATTTCAGAGTTTGAGGCCAGCTTGGTCTACAGAGGGAACTGGGCATTTTAGGACAGAGAGGTATACAGACAAGCCTTTTGGATTTTTTCTTTATTTTACATTCCAACCACAATTCTCCCTCCCACCACTCCTTCTACCCACGTTGCTTCCACCCCAGCACACCCCCAATTCCCTCCTTCCAATGGGTAAGGGCTCTCACGGGGAATCAACAAAGTCTGACTCATTAAGTTAGGGCAGGACCAAGCCACTTCCTCCTCCCCTGCATTAAGGCTAGGCATGGCATCCCACCGAAGGGAATGGGCTCCAACAAACTAGCTCATGCACCAGGGATAGATCCTTGTCCTGCTGCCAGGGACCCCTCAGATAGTCCAAGCTTCAACACTGTCTCCCACATATAGAGTGCGTAGTTCAGTCCCATGGAGGATCCACAGCTATTGATCTATTGTTCATGAGTTTCCATGAGCTTGGTTGAGCTGTCTCTTTCGTTTTCTCCATCTTGATCTTGACCTCCCTTGCTCACATATTTCTTCTTCCCTCTCTTTGGATTTCTGGGGTTTGGCCTGGTGCTTGGTTATGGATCTCTGTGTCTGGTTCCATCAGTTACTGAATGAAGGTTCTATGATATTATTTGGAATAATCACCAATTTGATTACAGGGGAAGGATAGTTCAGGCACCCTCACGACTAGTGCAAGGAGCCTTATCTGGGGTCATCCTTGTGGTTTCTTGGGAATTTCCCTAGCACCAGATTTCTCCCTAACCCATAGTGACACTGTCTATCAAGATCTCTTTAATTGCTCTCCCTCTCTGTCCCTTTGTCCCCCTTTAGCATCTCATTTCCTCCTATTCTCATTCCCCATCTCCTTTACCGCTCCCTTGCCCCCAGCTTACCCAGTAGATCTCATCTAATTCCCCCTTACAGGGTAATCCATGTATCCCTCTTAGAGTAATTCTATTACCTAGCTTCCCTGGATCTGTGGATTGTAATCTTCTTATCCTTTGCTTTACATATAAAATCCACTTATGAGTGAGTACATACCATATTTGTCTTTCTGAATCTGGGTACCTTACTCAGGATGTTTTTTTCTAGTTCCATCCGTTTGTTGCAAATTTCATGTTGTCGTTGTTTTTTTTTTTTTTGTTTGTTTCTTTTGTTTTGTTTTTACAGCTGATTACTATTCCATTGTGCAATGTACCCCATTTTCTTTATCCATTCTTCAGTTGAGGGGCATCTAGGTTGACTCCAGGTTCTGGCTATTGTGAAAAATGCTGCTATGAACATGGTTGAGCAAATGTCCTTGTGGTATGGAGTATCATTTGGGTATATACCAAAAAGTAGTATTGCTGGGTCTTGAGGGAGATTTATTCCCACTTGTCTGAGAAGCTACCATATTTCCAAAGTGGCTGCACAAGTTTGCACTCCCATCAGCAGTGGGGGTGGGTTCCCCTGACTCCACATCCTCTCTAACATAAGCTGTCTTCAGTATTTGTGATCTTAGCCATTCTGATAGCTATAACATGGTATCTCAGTGTCATTTTGATTTACACTTTTCTGATTATTAAGGGTATTGACTAATTCCTTAAATGTCTTTCAACCATTTGAGATTCTTCTGCTAGGAATTCTCTGTTAAGCTCTGTACCCCATTTTTTAATTGGATTATTTTGTATTTGATGTCTACTTTCTTGAGTTCTTTATTATTTTGAAGATCAGCACTCTGTCAGAGGTGAGTTGATAAAGATCTTTTCCCATTCTGTAGGCAGTCATTTTGTCTATGTCCTTTGCCTTACAGAAGCTTCTCAGTTTCAGGTGTTCCCATTTATTGATTGTTGCTCTCACTGTCTGTGCTACTGGTGTTATGTTTAGATTACCTTTAGTTTGAAGTTATTTTGTTAGATATTTGGATAGCTACACAAGCTTGCTTCTTATGTCCAATTGATTGGAACACTTTCTCCAACCATTTACCCTGAAGAAATGTCTGTCTTTGAAGTTGAGGCGTGTTTCCTTTATAAAGCAGAAGGATGGATTCTCTTTTTTTTAATCTATTCTGTTAGCCTGTGTCTTTTTATAGGTGAGTTAAGTCCATTGATATTAAGGGATATTAATGACCAGTGATTGTTAATTCCTGGTTTTTGTTTTGTTTTCTTTATTTGGTGGTAGTTTCCTCCTTAAGTGTCTGTATCATCTTCTTAACATTATATAACATTATTTTTGTAACTTTTTTAAAATTGATTTTTATTTGGCTTAGATGGGTAAGCAAGGGGATGGGATTTGGGCTTTGAGCTGTGGAATCGAGAGACTGGGTTGTCTAGCAGGAAGGCACGGCACTTACTTCCTGGCCTGTTCTGTGTAGTAACTAGCTCTGTCTCAGGGAGCTATTGAGGTCATGGGGGATGGATGGGTTTGGGGAAAGAGTGCAACTTATAGATTACAGTGTCTGAATTGGAGGTGATGGAGTAGCTTGCCTGCAGTATTCTTGCCTGATGATCAGCTAGTGTGGCTAAGATGGGTCAGGGAGGGATTTTGCCTTGATCTAGAGACCAGAGACTGGGCAGCAGATCACTTAACTATTCGTTTGTTCTATGCAGTCACTGAAATTTTTCTTGAAAATCCAAACAAAGATTTTTTAAATAGAAAAACTTTGTAGGGCAGTAAATCCTTAATTTAAAGAAAATTTGAAGAAGTGCCTGACAGGCTTTGTTATTGTTGATTTTGTTTAAAAAGCATGTTAGTCAGGTTTTGTTAAGACACAGAGCTGAATCATTGTACAAAAACATGACAATTTCCAAATACAAAAGATTGATAATTATTTCTCCAGGAATTTAATGTTATTTGGTATGCACTATACTCTTTAGTACTATAATTTAGTTTTTATATAAGTTAACTTTAAGAGGCAGTCACTCCTTTTTACTTTGGATTTCATAGAAGAAAATTAAAGTAAAAGATTTTGTATTTTCACAGTTCTTAATTGGAATATTTTATTAGCTTGTATCCTATATGAAGTATAATCTGAGACAATTTTTTAATGTAGGACATAAAATCTAGTATCTTATAAGTAGGACATGTAGGTACTGGAATTTCAGTTAAGGCTAAAATGGAACTTAACTTTCAAGCCATGGAAATATGTGAAATAAACTTATACTCATATTTCTAAGAGAAAGAATATAATTGAATAATTGTAAGGGAATGTTTCTCTTCTGCCTGCCATTTCCCAAATCCCTGGCAGCTGCTCCCCAAATTGCCACAGGAGGCTTATAGTAATACAAATACTCAATTGATAGCTAGGGTTTGTTGCTAGCTAACTGTTATACTAAAATTAACCCATATTCATATTTATTATTTAGCACATGACCTATGACTTGCTAAGTTAATTTTTCCATGTACTACTTGTACATCAGCTGGCTAGTGTCTCTCTGATCCTACATTTTTTTCCTTCCCTTCTTCCTTTGTTTGGTCATCCCACCTATACTTCCTGCCTGGACACTGGCCAATCAGCCTTTTATTAAATCAATTCAAGTGACAGACCTTTATGGTGTACAAGAGGATTATTCCACAGCATTTACCTGGTTTGTCTAATTTAAAAAGAAGGTTTTAACTTTAACATAGTAAGATTACATTCAACCAAAACAGTAATTAAGTATAAATTAAAGTTACAATATCCAGTCTATTTGTATTTGGCAAAATTAGAGAAAATATTCTATTATCTATCTTATCTCTTGATTCTTAAGTTTTGCACCTAATTCATCTTTTATCTTAACTAAAGAAAACTATAACTATAACTGCCTACTCTTCAATCCATCAAAGACCTCAGAAGGGTGAACTGTCACCTAATGATAGGAACCTGAAGCTTCCAGGATAGTTACCCAAAGTTCCGCTGCAACATTGGGGCATCCAACTCTGGCCTACAGGCCTAACATATCTGACAGAGTTTCATGTGAAGCAAGGAATTTTGAAGGATTTCCCTACCTTGTCTTGGAAAAGTTCAACAGTTGCCTTTCTTGCATCCTGCTAATCGAGTTTGGATAGTAACTGTCAACAGTTCAGATAAGGGCAGTTTCTTTGCCCACATGAATAGATTTTGACATAGAGAAAACAAACTCCACATGGAGATTTTTTGATAACCATCATCCTCTTTGAAGTAATTGGTACTTCAAGGAGCAGATAGATGTGTCTCACTGTCAAGAAAAGTCTAAGTTCTTAAAACATTTTAAATGCCATATTCTGCATGTCTTTGTAGTATTTGAGAATTGCCTATCTATATGAAATGTATCTCTGTATGGCCTTGAAAACCTAACTAATGAGTGTAAGTTTTCTATTATGGATGATTATTAATCTATATTTCTTAAATATATATTGCATTTTAAATGAGCCACATAAACTTAATACCCTAAACAAAGTAGAAATATGCATACAATATAAAAAGTGAACTTTAAATTTGTGTTAATAATCAAAATCCATAGTGCTATGTTTTGAGATTGACAGTTTTTTTATTAAAATTGATTCAATCATCTATTTTATTCTGTTTCTATATTCCTCCTTTTTCTTTTTAGAAGTTGATTCCTCAATCTAATCTCTTTTGTTCAGCTTTTCTCCTGACCATTACCAATAACTCTTGTAACCAATCCCTGTAAATGGTGACAAACATTCATAATTTATTTTTGAAAACATGGGTATAGGTCTCTAGACTACTTCCTGTTGATTGGGGTACTGGTAATCTTTGGGAAGCCATGAGAAAACTGAGGATTATGTCCCTGAGTTCAGTATTCTGTGAGACTGGATCATCTCATTCCATCACCTAGAAGCTGTTTTGGATATAGAACTTGGAAGAAACTGTAGTAGGGTCACTCTGGATTGTTGGTTTATAAGGGCCATCTGTTTTCATCTGAGATATTTTCAGGGGTTCTTCCTCAAATGAACCTGATTTTTCTTAGCTCAGATTGAATCCATAGCCTCTCATTTTCTGTGGGAATGCTGTGGGACAATGGTCTTTTATCCTGTCACTTGTATTATTTTTAATAAAATGATGATTGGCCAGTAGCCAGGCAGGATGTATAGGCGGGGTGACCAGGCAGGAAGTAGAAACAGGGTAATGAGAACAGGAGAATTCTGGGAAGAGGATTCTGCAGTCTGCAGTCGTGATCCAGACACACAGCAAGCAAGATGTGACTGCCTCACCGGCAAAGGTACCAAGCCATGTGGCTAACATAGATAAGAATAATGGGCCAATTTAAGATGTAAGAATTAGTTAATAAGAAGCCTGAGCTAATGGGCCATTCAGTTTATAAATAATGTAGACCTCTTTGTATTTCTTTGGGGCTGAACGGCTGCAGGACCAGGTGGGGCAGAAACCTCAGTAAACATGGGAATAAAGGGAAAACCTCTTTCCCAAAGTAGCATACTTATTGACTTAAATTTTGAATTCAAGATATTTTTTAAAATATGTATTTTGCTTTAATCTAGGAGCTTTCATAATCCAAGGTGTTTTAGGAGCCAAAAATTTAAAGACATCACAATAATATACATTTTCCAAATTCTGTGCATTTTCCATCTTTATGGGGCTTATTATATTTTTTCTCCACTTTTGTAAGGACATTGTTTACCTTTCTTATTTTCTTTCCCAAGCCTACATATATTTTTAATTACACTGTAAAACCCATGTAGAGGTCTCATTTAGTCTGAATCTATCCTTACTGCATATCTCTATCTTTGGCTCACCATGTGAACCTTTAAACTGCTAAGTGGTATGGCTAGGACCAAAGTGGAAATTTTAGAAGCTGGCTTTACCCCATTCCTTAGTTCCTTGTGAGGCTAGTCTTATGGTGGAGGAAAGTTTGCAGTCAGCTCTGGGATCTGTGTTTACTTCTCCAACTTTGGAAAATCTCTGGTTCCACACCACCACTGAGCAGAGCCCCACCTGCTACTCATAAACCCAATTTTGGTGTTTAGCAGCAGGGTCTCTTAAAAGAACCATGCATTTTTTTTGCCATTACTATTGAGACAGGAAGCCATTTCATAAGAAGCCATGCCTCTGCTTGCTTCTAGCAAACAGAGGCTACTCAAGAAAAAGCGATTACCAAGAAACTGCATTTGACTCTATTTTTGTGTGTTTATAGTCTCATTTTTAAACTTCCTCAGGTTTCATGTGGAAATTTTGGTCACATGTTGGAACACCATATGTAAATGGACATTTTTTTCCACCTGCCAGTTCCCAAATACCCAGCAGCCATTTCCCAAATTATCACACAGAGGCTTATATTAATTACAAATGCTCAGCCTATAGCTCAGGCTTGTAACAAACTATGTCTTACATTTAAATAAGCCCATATTTCTATTTATGCTTTGCCATGTGGTTCCTGGTTTGTTACCCCAATTTTTACATATCCTCCTTGCCCGACAGCTGTCTGATATCTCCCAAACTCTGTTCTTCTTATTCCCTTCATCCTTTGTTTGGTCACCCTGCCTATACTTCCTGCCTGGCTACTGTATGTCAGCATTCTATTAAACCAATTCGTGTGACGAATCTTCACAGTGTATGAAAGGATTATTAGACAGCAAATAATATATGAGTTTAACCCTATAATTTTCTGGGAAAGGTCAAATTGGAAAAATAATAAATGGTGTTCAAGAGGAACTGAAAATTAAATAAGGGTGAATAAATAGAACCTCAAAGAACTTTAAGGAAATGAAACTATCCTATATGATATTAAAATCATTTGATTAAAGTAATTTAATATTTTCTCAGTCTCATACTGTGACAGGTACATATAGCAAGAGGTTATGATGTGGAAGAAAAACAATAACACAGTAGGTATTTGTCTTTTCGTTCAATTTTGCTTTGAATATTAAACTGTTTTAAAAATAAAAATGTATAAAGTTAGCAAAAGTAATAGGTACTTAAATGCAAACACCAGAACACTCTAATGTAGTGTATTTATATCATGGAAACATCTTGTTCTACTAAGCATTTTTATCTGTGGGTTGCGATGAAGATGATTTCTTCTTTTGCTATACTGTCTAATTCATAATAGCAATGTTAGTTTAAGTAGAGTTTTAATGATAAAATATAAACAAGGAAGTGCCACACAGCTAGAGTACGAGTTTCTGTTGAGGAGCCATATAGATTGTGGCTTACTTTAATGATTAAGAAAAACAAATGAGGCACAGTAGCCCAGCTAGTTTAAATTCTTAATGTTGGGAGGCGTGTTCACAGGTTTCAGAGTATACAATCACTCAAACAAAGCTGTGAAAAGAACTTAGATGAGATCGGGCACGTTCAGGGTGGTATGGCTGTAGACGGAGGTGAGGAGATGCCCAATCATACTACAAAAGCATTTGTTCAACTATGTTCATAGCAGCATTATTTCTAATAGCCAGAACCTGGAAACAACCTAGGTGCCCCTCAATGGAAGAATGGATAAAGAAAGTGTGGAATATATACACATTAGAATACTACCCAGCAGTAAAAAACAATGACATCTTGAATTTTGCATGCAAATGGATGGAAACAGAAGACACTGTCCTTAGTGAGATAACCCAAACCCAAAAAGATGATTATGGTATGTACTCACTCATTAGTGGACCCTAGCCATAAACAAAGGACATTAAGCCTATAGTTCATAACCCTAGAGAAGCCAAATAGCAACGTGAACCCAAAGAAAAACATATATAGATCCTCCTGGAAATTGGAAGCAAACAAGATAGCCAGGCAAAAGTTGGGAGCACAGTGGTAGGAGTAGGGGTGGGGTAGGGTTGGGGGAAGAGGAGAGGGGAAGGAGAAGGGAGAACAGAAGGACTGGGGAGAGCTTGGAGGAGTGGGAGGGTGGAGATGGAGGAAGGGCAGATATTGGAGCAGGGAAGAAGATATCTACATTAAGGGAGCCATTTTAGGGTGGGCAAGAGACTTGGCTGTAGAGGGGATCCCAGTTGTCCACGGGGATGTCCCCAGCTAGGTACTTGGGCAGCAGAGGAGAAGGTACCTGAACTGGCCTTGTCCCATAGTCACACTGATGAATATCTTGAATATCACCATAGAAATTTCGTCCGATGGATGGAGATAGAGACAGAGACCCGCAGCCATATCAGAGCAATGGACTGAGCTCCCAAGGTCCAGTTGAAGAGCAGAAGGTGGGAGAAGATGAGCAATAAAGTCAAGACCATGAGGGGTTGGTCCACCCACTGAGACAGTGTGCCTGATCTAATTTAAGCTCACCAAATCCAGTTGGACCAGGACTGAATGAGCATATGATCAAACTGGACTCTAAATGTGGCTGCCAATGGGGACGGACTGAGAAGCCATCGATAATAGCACTGGGACCTGTCTCTTCTGCATGTATTGGCTTTTTGGGACCCGAGTTTACTTGGATGCACACCTCCCTAGGCCGGGATGGAGGGGGAAGGGCCTTGGACTTCCCACAGGGCAGGGTACCATGCCCTCTCTTAAGGAAGCAGGGGGAGAGAGGAGGGGTAGGGGGGAGTGGGAGGGGAATGGGAGAAGGGGAAGAAGGGTCAATTTTTGAATGGAAAAATAAAAAAATAAAAAAGGAACTTAGACTAAGACGATTTTGTCAAATAACTAAGGTTAAAATAAAAAAAAAAAACCCAAAAGGACAATCTAAAGGTTTAAAAAGGCACATAGTTGAATGAGAAAAAATTTTAAGTCAGAGAGCAAGAACAAAGCAGACCAATTATCATTAGCTGACATGCCTTTCTTGCTAGGATTTGTTGATGACCAAAGGTGATGATTAATTCTTTATACCCATTTCTGCCTTCAGTCTCCTGATATAAGAAACTATTCCTGAGTGGGTATTCATCCTAAAGATTTAAAATAGACCTGACTGATTCTTTTTCTTATATAAAAGTTTAGGTTTGTGATTCCTTTAAGGTTCCTTATAAGATTAGCTTTCAAGATAAGCAATAATGTAAATGGCCCTTTCTTTGTAACTGCAAAATGCAGCCTGCCAGTAAAAGACCTGACTGAGAGGAACACCTTGCTTACCCACACCATTAATATATAACAAGTTGCTTGGGTATGAATGTATGTGGGTTCTTGGAATAATTTGTTTTTCACCTGTAATATATAAAATGTTTAAGCATGTAAGGAATATGGAAAACATGCTGCTTTTATTGTTTGTTTTGTATTCCTTGTAATCATTCACCAGAAAAGCCAAATGTAACTACATTGTAATTTTGATATTGCCTGAAAGATTTTGCTAGGGTATATAAGCTGTTAGGATAAGAACAAAGACTTAAAATGGGCTAGAGGGAAAATACCAAGTAAGAGTGTTAAAATGAATAAGAAGCAGAACATTAAGAATGAGAGAGTAAGAAAGACACCAAGACCAACTTCAGTAGAACTCTGAAACACAGCCTGGTGCTACACAGAGAGGACCAAGAGGTGAGTGACCACCCACCTGGCGGGACACCCCACTCACTCTCTAGGCCATCCATTCTGGGGCAAAATCCCAGGTCCCTCCCCACCTGCCTCAGCTTCTCTAACCAGCCAGTAGGTAAGTTTCCTGCAGGTATGCTACTCCAACACCCCCATTCCATGGATTGGACCCTGTAAGCTACAAGTCCCACTCCACACCCAAAGCCTCCTATCCCCCATGACCTCAGAGTAATTCTGAAACTCAGGCTACAAATACACAGAAAGGACCAAGAGGTAAGTGACCACCTAGTCTGTGGGACACCCCACTTTCTAGTCTGTCCATACTGGAGCAAAATCCTCAGCCCCTCTCCCACCTGCCTCAGCTTCTCTAGCCAGCCAGCAGGCAATTTTCCTGCAGGTAGACTGCTTCAACACCTCATCCCATCTATCAGACCCTGTAAGTTACAAGTCCCATTCCACACCCAAACCCTCCTATCCTCTGCAACCTCAGAAGAATTCTGAAACACAGGCTGCAAATACACAGAGAAGACCAAGAGTTGAGTGACCACCCACCCGGCAGTACACCCCACTCTTTAGGCCCTCCATACTGGGGCAAAATCCCAGGCCCCTCTTCTACCTGCCTCAGCTTTTCTATCCAGCCAGCAATCAAACTTCCTGTAGGTAAACAGCTCAAACACCCCCACACCATTGACTAGATCCTGCAAGCTACAAGTCCCATTCTACACCCAAGCCCTCCTATCCCCTGTGACCTCTGAAACACAAGCTGCAACTACACAGAGAGGACCAAGAGAGGAACTCTGAAGCACAAGCTGTGATGGCAGAGATAGGACCAAGAGAGTGAACCAAGAGGGCCAATAGAGTAGGCCAAGAGAGACCACAATGACTCCCTGAGATACAGACAGTAACAGTTCATTGCAGACCAAGAACAGTTCCCAAAGACACAGACAACTACTGCAAGGATTGAACCAAGAGCAATGAATCTGCTGGCACCAGTTGAAGCAAGAGACTAGTAGGAGCCAATGCAAGAATTCACTCAATAATCTAAAAAGCAACATGGTAACTCCTGAACTAAGTGGTCATACAACAGGAAGACTTGGTCATCCTAACCCAGAAGAAGCAAAAGAAAACGATTATAAGCATAACTTTATGAGGATGATGGAGATCTTTAAAGAGCATATGAAAAATTCCCTTTAAAATGGAGGAAAAGACAAAACTAAAAATTGCAAGAAATCAATAGATCTCTCAAAGAAACCCAAGGAAAAAACAATCAAACATGTGAAGCAAACATTTCAAGCAGTTCAAGACTTAAAAACTGAAATAGAGGCAATAAAGAAAACACAAACCTAGAGAACTCTGGATATGGAAAATCTTAGTTAAATGAATGGGAACTACAGCAACAAACATAACCAACAGAATACAAAAGATGGAATAGAGTATCTCAGATGTTGAAGATACTATAGAGGAAATGGATTCACTGGTCAAGGAAAACATTAAATCCAACAAATGCTTAACACAAAATATCAGAACATCTGGGACACCATGAAAAGACAAACCTAAGAATAATATCAATAGAAGAAAAAAAAGAACCACAGAACAAAGGCACAGGAAATATATTTAAAAAATCATAGCAGAAAACTTTCCCAACCTAAAGAAGGATATCCCTATGGAGGTACAAGAATCTTACAGAACACGAAATAGACTAAACCAGTAAAACATGTTCCTCATCCTATAATAATCAAAATGTAAAACATATAGAATAAAGAAAGACTATTAAGAGCAGCAAAAGAAAAAGGTCAAGTTACATATGAAGGCAGACCTATCAGAATTACACCTGACTTCTCAATGGAAACCATGAAATCCAAAAGGTCCTTGACAGATGTGTTGCAGACATTATGAGACAATGGATGCAAGCCCAGACTACAAGACACAGCAAAGCCTTCACTCACCATTTATGGAGAAAACAAGATATCCCATGACAAAACCAGATTTAAAGAATACATATCCACAAATCTAGCCCTACAGAAAGTACTAGAAGGAAAATTCCAACCCAAGAATGCTTGCTGCACCCACAAAAACATAGGCAACAGATAACTTCACACCAGCAAACCCCAAATAAGGGAAATACACAAATACTATCCCAGAAACATAACAGGAATTAAGAATCACTGGTCATTAATATCTCTTAATATCAATGGACTTGTTTTACCTATAAAAAGACACAGGCTAAGAGAATGGATACAAAAGCAGGATCCATCCTGCTGTTGTATACAAGAAACACACCTCAACATCAAAACAGACTGCCTCAGAGTGAAGGGTTGGGAAAATATTTTCCAATCAAATGGACCTAAGAAACAAGCAGGTTTTAGCTATCCTAAATCTAACAAAGTAGATTTCAAACTAAAATCAATCAGAAGAGATGGAAAACTGCACTTTGTACTCATAACAGGAACAACCCATCAAGATGAAGTCTCAATCCTTAATATCTATGCCCCAGATGCAAGAGCACACACATATGTAAATGAAACATTACTAAAGCTTAAATTGCACATCAAAACCTATACACACTAATAGTAGGAGATTCAGTACACCATTCTCCCCACAGGACAGGTTAACTAGACAGAAACTTAACAGAGAAATAAGAGAACTAATAGATGTCATTATTCAAATAGACTTAAGAGATGTCTATAGAACATTCCACCCGAACTCAAAAGAATATACCTTCTTCTTAGCACCTAATGGAACCTTCTCTAAAATTAACCACATACTTGGTAACAAAGCAAACTTCAACAGATATAAAAAAATTGGAATACCTTCCTGTATCTTATCACATCTCCATGGTTTAAAGTTAGAATTTAACAACAACACTTATTCCAGAAAGCCTACAAACTTATGGAAATTGAACAGCACTCACTTGAACCACCTCTGGGTCAAAGAAGAAATAAAGAAGAAAATTTAAGACATTCTAAAATTCAATGAAAATGAAGACACTATGTGCCCAAACCTATGGGACACTAGGAAAGCAGTGGTAAGAGGAAAGTTCATAGCACTAAGTGCCTACATAAAGAAAGTGGACAGAGAACTCTCAACAGAAGAATCTAAAATGGCTAAAAGACACTTAAGAAAATGCTCAGCATCCTTAGTCATCAGAGAAATGCAAATAAAACAACTCTGAGATTCCATATTACACCTGTAAAAATGGCCAAGATCAAAAACACTGATGACAACTTATGCTGGAGAGGTTGTGGGGTAAAGGGAACACTTCTGCATTGCTGGTGGGAATGCAAGCTGATACAGCCCCTTTGGATGTCACTGTGGTGATTTCTCAGAAAATTAGGAAACAGCCTTCCCTTTCTCAAAACCCAGTAATACCACTTTTGGGTATATATTCAAAGGATGCTCAATCGTGCCACAAGGACATGTGCTCAACTTGTTCATAAAAGAGTTGTTTGTCATGACTAGAATCTGGAAAAAACCTAAATGCCCCTTGACCAAAGAATGGATAAGGAAAATGTTGTACATTTACACAATGAAGTACTACACAGCAGAAAAAAACAATGACATCTTGAATTTTGCAGGCAAATGGATGGAGCTAGAAAACATTATTTTGAGTGAGTTAACCCAGACCCAGAAAGACAATTATCACATGTACTCAAACATAGGTGGTTTTTAAACATAAATCAAAGAAAACCAGCCCACAAATCACAATCCCAGAGGACCAAGACAACAATGAGAACCCTAAGAGAGACGTACATAGATCTAATCTACATGGGATGTATAGAAAAACAAGATCTCCTGAGTATAATGGGAGCATGGTGACTGTGGGAGAGGGTTGAAGGGGAGAGAAGAGGCATGGAGGGGAGCAGAGAAAAATGTAGAGCTCAATAAAAATCAATAAAAATAAAAATAAATCAATAAAAGCGAAATAAAGAAAGTGGAGAAATCTCACACTGGTGACTTAAGAGCAATCCGGAAAGCTGTAGAACAAAAGAAGCAGACTCACCCAGGAAGAGTAGATGACAGGAAATAATCAAATTGAGTGCTGAAACTAATAAAACAGAAACAAAGAAAAAAACACAAAGAATCAATGAAACAAAGAGCTGGTTCTTTGAGAAAATCAACAAGATAGACAATCCCTTATCCAAACTAAGCAAAAGGCAGAGAGAGAGAACTTCCAAATTAAGAAATGAAAAGGGGGACATAACAACAGACATTGAGGAAATCCAGAGAATCAGTAGGTCATACTACAAAAATCTGTAGTCCACAAAATTGGAAAATTTAAAAGAAATGGACAATTTTATGGATAGGTGCCACATACCAAAATTAAATCAAGACCAGGTGAGCAAATTAAATAGACCTATAACATGTAAGGAAATAGAAGCAGTCATTAAAGACCTCCCAACCAGAAAAAGAAAAGCCTAGGACTAAATGGTTTCAGTGCAGAATATTACCAGAACTTCAAAGAAGAGCTAATACCTATACTCTTTAAAGTGTTCCTTATAATAGAAACAGAATGAACATTTCCAAATTCTTTTTATGAGGCTAGAGTTACCCTGATACCAAAACCACAAAAAGACTCAACCAAGAAAGAGAATTACAGACCAATCTCCCTCATGAACATAGATGCAAAAATACTCAATAAAATACTGGCAAACCGAATCTAAGAACATATCAAAAATATCATCCACCAGATCAAGTTGACTTTATCCCAGAGGTGCAGGGATGGTTCAACAAACAAACAAAAAATCTATCAATGTAATCTACCATATAAGTAAGCTGAAATAAATAAAACCATATGATCATCTCATTAGATGTTAAAAAAGCATATGACAAAACCAACACCCCGTCATGAAAAAGGTGTTGGAGATGTCAGGGATACACTGAACATATCTAAACATAATGAAAGCAATATACTGCAAGCCAACAGCCAACATCAAATTGAATTAAGAGAAACTCCCAGTGATTCCACTGAAATCAGGAACAAGACAAGGTTGGCCACTCTCTCCATATCTATTCAACATAGTTCTTGAAGTTGTCACTAAAACAATAAGACAACAAAACGAAATCAAGGGGATTCAAATTGGAAAGGAAGAAGTCAAAATTTCACTATATGCAGATGATATGACCGTATACTTAAGTGACCCCAAAAACACTTCTATGGAAATCCTACAGTGGATAAATACCTTCAGTAATGTGGCAGGATATAAGAACAACTCAAAAACTTAGCAGTCCTCCTATATTCAAATGACAAGCTGAGAAAGGAATCAGAGAAACATCACCCTTCATAATAGCCACAAATAATATAGTATGTATTAGTTTATATGTGGATATTAGCTGTTAAATCAGTAATAACCCAGCTGCAATTCATAGAACTGTAGAGGGTAGGTATAGAGTAAGAGACTAGAGGGCACAGAGAGATCTTGCCAGGAAGGGGAAATAGAATATATATTTATGGGCAGACTGGGGACTGAAATGGGAGGATCAAGTGGGAAGGGAGAGGGAAGAGGGAATACAGAGAAGAACGGCTAAAATAAAGGGGCACTTAAAGGGTTTATAGAAACCTAATACAATAGAAACTTTTTAAATATATTCATATATGAAAATGACCTAAATGAAATCACTAAGTAATGGCAAAATCCTATCTGGCCATCTCTTGTAACCAAGCAAATCATCCAATGCTAGGATTCGATTGCATCTAATTCAGCCATTGGCCTAAGGAGTCCCATAGGAATGCACAAATAGCGCAGGCTACTGGTAAGACTGTAAGACATTCTCTACAAACTGACAGCAACGTCTCATTGCTGAAGCAATACCAACACAACTCATTCAATAAGGAGGAGAGCTGGAGCCTCCATAGAGTCTTTACCCATAGGTTCTAGTGTCTTTGGTACTCTACAAATTACTGAAAGAGAAATGCTATCTCCAAGCCAGACAGAAACACTTTGCTCTACAATGTTTCCTGCAAGTATGCTAAAGCAATGGTGGTACAAAGCTTGTGGGAGTAACCAACAAGCAACTGATTTGACTTAAGGCCCACTCCACGAGATGTAACCCATACCTGGCACAGTTTGGGTGACCAAGAACCTGAGACATAATAGCCTAGGGATTTAAGGTAAAACTAAGTAATACTGGTCTAAAAATGTAGTGATAAATTGACTCCTAATGTCATTCTGGTATACGTATAGATCAGTCCCTTGCTATCTACCAGCAGGGAAGCTTCCTCCTGCATAAGACTCACAAATACAGAGACCGCAGACAGACATTGCACAGAGAGTGAGTGAACTTGGAACACTCAGCCCTGAATGAAATATCTTCAATAAAGCCTTCCCGTCAAAGTTCAGAGAACACCTTGGAAG
>PVIU01028358.1:0-19087 GCA_004026605.1 Ondatra zibethicus | reverse complement strand
AAATAAATCTTCCAAATAAATTGATTGCAGAAGGGCTGCAATTAATATGCCAGAGGTAACTTATGGTCATAATAAACTGAACACTGTGAGGAAGATAAGAGGAGAATTTAAAAGGAAGGAATATGTAATTTTGAACAACTTGTCTATCTGGTATTATCTTGCATGCAGAGCTGACAAGTGTCATTATGTGTGTCTCTCTAAAAATCTAAAAGACCATGTAATGCTAAAATAAAAGGCTCTAATGATAAATTCAGTAACTCATGTGTTTGAATATATTCAGCAACTTATACACAGAGTATTTAAACTTAAACTTTTGAATATCATGAAATGCAAAGATACTTATAGATTAGTAAGTACTTCATTTTACTGAACGTATAAAAGATGCCACTTTTTATTAAATAGCATTTCATTCCAAAGTTAACTGACTATTTTTAAATATGTTCTGAACAAAATATTCATGGTGAAATAAAAATTGCACTTTAAACTGTTTTTCATATAATTATTTCTTTTTTATTGGATTGTGTTCGTTCAAGTGCTTTTTTATCTGAAATAATTAGAAAACTTGACATCCATATACAATATCCCTGGTGTTAGAAACTGTGCTCAGATACTCTAGTCAAATATATCTGAATGTTGTAAACACTTTAATCAACAAAGAATTAGTGATATAGTGGTATCCTAATTCTTCTTGTTTGTTCCTTTACTTCCTAAAGTTTTTCCAATACACTCAAGAGTCATTGTTAACTTCTGATTTTGAGATTACCTAACTTCTCTGTTTCAGTCATCATTGCTTAAGTCAGATAAAATGATTTGATTCTGGTGCAATATGGAGTTAGTTGGATCTAAAGGTCAGTCTACCAACAAGCAGGAACAGTTTCTCATTATTTTCCTTCAGTACTCTAAGCAGTCCTTACCAAAGTCTTTTGAGCGGTGTCTGACCTCTGTTTCAATATTTCTCACAGATTTCACAGGCTGTCACCACCACTCAGCCATCACTAACACAGACAACTGTAATGGAAACGGTAACTATGGTGACCACAAGGGAACAAATCCTGGTAAAACATGCCCAAGAGGAACTTCCACCACCACCCCCTCAAAAAAAGAGGCAAATTACTGTGGATTCTGAAATTAGGAAAAGGTGAGAACATCTTATTCATGACTTTATTCACAGGTGAAGACTCAGTTTTAAGCAGGAAAGCTCATTTACATGAGTCACGTTTTATATTTGCCTCATATCTCCCAAAGATTGGGTATTTTGTAATGGCAGTTAAATATTGAGTAAAATAATGAGACGAGTTTTTAAATGTATTCAAGAAATCATTTTGTCAATAACTGATGGCTTAATGGAAATGGTGCTTTCGGGATCGAAGGAAGAAACAAGTAATGAATAGCTGTGACACATTTTAAAACTGAAACTGTCCAGCTTTGCTTTGTGACATCATAAAAGGCCTGATTGTTCAGGTGTTAGTTTTGCATCACATGACTTTCTTCTAGTAATGGAGGCGAGCTCCATTCTGCTGCTTTATGAGAACATAATGTCTCAGTCTGCACATCCCAAATCAGAAGTAATTATGAAAGATTTTCTGTTCTTTGATATTTATAAAGTCTTATCTTGTAGGTGTTGGAATTTTAACTGATCTTTTTGTGAGTAATCTTAAGTACACATTGTAGATAAGTTAGGTATTATGTAAATCAGTGGATGTATTAAAATCATGGCAATAAAATTTCATAAATGTAGAACTAGCATGAAAATCATAAAATAGTACAATTTCCATCCTATATCCATTACCGTAATTTTAAGATTAAGAAAGATCCTTGCAATATGCCTTGTGTTTCTAAGCAGCATATGCTCAGGAATGTATAGAACACTTGACTTTAGAATTTGCATATACCAGAGTATAGACATATGGGAAGAATAGATACCTAAAAATAGTATATCAGATGTTCTTAGCAAAGGAAAAGAAACACCTAGAAAAGTTATCTGAATACATTATGAGGTACATTTTATTCATTCATTCATTCATTCATGACTTGTAATCTGATTTGAAAATTCCAAACTGAATTTTGGGCTTCTTCATCTTGAAAATGTCAGTTTTTTCTGAGCTCTAGTCCTCTTGAAAATGTCTCATTTTCTGATCTATTTGTCTAGTTCAAATAGGTAAGGCCTTAGGCAACAACAAACCTACTGCTATTTTCTTTGTGAGTTATGAACTAAAAATTAGTATTTTTCATATCTTTTTAGCTCTTTGTTTATATGTGGATGTTGTCTATATGGGTGTGTGGGAGGTGTACACATTTTTTTTGTGTGAGCATGGACATGTGCATGCCACAGTGTGTGTCTTGATAGTAGAGGACAACATTGGTGTCAAGTTCTCAAATTTCACTTTTTGAGGCAGGTGTTTTCCTAATTCTTTCTGTGGTGTTGTTGCCATCATTCACCACTCCTTAGGTAACTGAAATGTTAGATTCTAGGGATTCTCCTGTCTCTGCTTCTGATCTCTCATTAGGAGCACTGGGAGTACATATATACATGATTATACCCACATTTTATGTCTGCCATGGGGACTTGAAGTCTAGTGCCCAGGCTTCCATGGCTTATACACTGAGCCATCTCTCCAGCCCTGGTATTATCTTTTAATTGGTTAAAATAATCAGAGGAATAATATGTCATGCTTTGCAATTATATAAAATTCAAATTTCAGGGACTTCATTTAAACAGACCCATTTGTTCAAACATTTATCATCTATGATTTTTCTCACATGACAAAGACAGGCTTCAAAAAATATAGCTATAACTCTATGACTTCTCACAAAACCTATCTGACACATCAGAAAAAATGTCTGCTGATCTCTGGTCCAGTCAAATGGTTTGCAAACTTTGAATAACTTGGAATGCCAATTTAATGCCATTAGGCAGAAAATTCCAGTCTCATCACTACAGTGGTGGAAATGTCACTATTCACTGATGGAGTAGAAAAAGTATTTACACAAATAAATCAGTAAGTCACTTAATTTGCATTCAAATTTTCCTAATAGTACTTTCACTAATTTACTTAATGTAATATTAAATATTTACCTGTAGCTGACACTTAGTAGGCCCATCATTTATGGGTATGTACTTCCCATTCCTCAAAATGTCTTCAGAAACACGCTTTTACAAAAAGCAGCAAAGTGGGATGATCCAGATCAATCTGTCTTCAAAGATTTATTTCCAGCTCTTATTTTGAGATTATATTTGGTTTGAAAATATGTTCCAATTCTTTTGTTTCATAAAAAATTGATAGTGGCTGAGTAATTGTTCACCTAAATTCCATTTTGATCATGTCATTGCAATTTACTAGGATGAGAGGATAAATTAGAAACATATAGATGGTTTAAATAAAATCTAGCCTAGTACTTATTAGGGATTTTATTGTATGTTTAAAACAATATTCTACACTTTAAGTGAATAACATTAATTCTTCCTATAACTTGCCAAGATAGATATAGTTATTAGTAGTATTATACATAGCTTCAGAGAGCCTGGGTTAGGATTTCAACATGGATTGCATAGTAAAATATCTCTTTAGTAGATGTAGGACTAAGTTGATATTGCGTCATGGTTTGCCTAAAGCTCTCTAATTATACCTGTTTTTCCAGCGTAATTATGATTAGCACAAGCATGCACTTTTCAGGTGTCCTGCTTTGAACAACATAGTTATATAGACAGACGTATAGGAGTCTACAATGATGAGTTTAAATGGAACAAAAGGAGCAAAAGAAGAAGCATTTTGAATTCATTAAATTAAGTGATTGATAATTGCTTACTGTATGAAGTACAGAAATTCCATGAAATTATGGCTGAAAACTTGTTAGTCAGTGTGTGTGTGTCTTTTATTCCATATTTGAGACAATCACATATCACTGTGGACTTTGTACTTCTCTTCTCTTAACTCCCTTTCTTCTTTAAAAAAAAATAAAGTCCTTGTTCCACATCCATGATTAAACTATAGTCCATCCACTGTCACTCCCCACATGGTGTGTTTTCTTTTTAGCCTAATTCCTATAAGAGTATTTTGTAAACCAAATCCTTTTGTCTTTGTGACTTATCTCACTTGTTCTCTATCATGGATTTGGAGTCCTATGAATTAATGACTACCAAGTCCTATTACTCCATATATGACCTCTTCCCTAAGATACAACTTTTTAAAAGCAATGCTGTGATGGTATTTCTGCATCTGAATTTATCCAGTGCCTCAATTTTCATCTTTTATTGTTCCCAATTACATTGCCCACATATTTTAGTTGTAGTACATGGCTTGTATGTCCAAATGAGTAACAAATATTCTAAACAAGTTTACTGAGGTTTGAGAACCTTCATCCAGTAACTGATGGAAGCAGATGCAGAGATCCACAGCTAAGCACTGGGCCTAACTCCTGAAGTTCAGTCATAGAGAGGGAGGAATGATAAGATGAGCAAAGAGGTCAAGACCCTGATGGGGATACCCACAGAGACAGTCGATCTGAGATAGTGGGAGCTCACTGACCCCAGGCTCACAGCTGGGGAACCTACCATAAGACCAAACTAGGCCCTCTGAATGTGGATAACAGTTGTGTGGCTTGGGCAGTTTGGGGGAGCACTAGCAGTGGAGTCATAATTTATCCCTAATACATGATCTGGCTGTTTGGAAGACATTCCCTATGAAGGGATACATTGATCAGCCTAAATATGGGGGAGAGGACCTTGGTACTGCCTCAAATTATGTGACAGACTTTGTTGACTCCCAATGGGAGACTTCACCCTCTCTGAGCAGTTGATGGGGGCAGGGAAAAGTAGGAAGACTGGAGGGAGAGGGAACTGGGATAGATAAGTAAAATAAGATTCCTTTAAAAATAAAAAAGATACAAACACTTGAAATAAAAAGAAAGAAAACAAATGTGCCTGTTTAATTGCCAGCATATGACTTTGTGAAAATTACTTAAGAGCTATTCATCAGATTCAACATTTTTACCTTATCAAGGACAGTGAAGATAAAGAAGCAAATAAATCTAGTGCTTATGAAGAAATAAATTTTCAATTTTATTGAAAATAGATTCTTTTCTCATATAATACATCCCAATAGCAGTTTCCCCTACCTCCACTCCTCCAAGCCACTCCCATCTTCTCTTTCCCCCAGATATCCTCCCCCCGTTTCTTCTTCAGAAAAGAGCAGACCTCCAAAGGACAACAGCAAAAGTGGGCAAAACAAGATACAATAAAACAAATCAAAAGCCCTCATATAGAGGTTGGAAAAGGCCACCAAATAGGAGAAAAAGAGTCCCAAAAGCAAGCAAAAGAGTTAGATACACCTGCTCCCACTGTTAGGAGTATCACAAATCCACCAAACCACCAGCCATAACATATATGCACAGGACATGGTACACACCCCTGTAGGCCCCATCCTTGTTGCCTCAGTATCTGTGAGCCAGAATATCCCCTGTTTATTGACTCAGTGGGTCAAGTTTTCCTGGTATCCTCCATACAGTCTTTCTCCATTTCCAAGTGGAGGGACTCATTGGAAACCTCCAATTTAGATTCTCCTCATAATGTCTGTCTGTTGGACTCTGTACCTGCTCCCATCTGTTGCCAGAGGAAACCTCTCTGATGATGACTGCATAAGGCAAAAATCTATGAGTACAGCAGAATATCATTAGGAATCATTTCATTGATTTTTTTTGCCAGTTCAGTATAATTCTACCCTAGGTCTCTGGTCTATCCAGTCACAGTTTCCTGGCCATTTAGGCAGTGTAGGACATGGAAACCCTCTCCTGGTATTGGCCTCAAGATAACCATTGATTGGCTAATCCCACATATTCTGACCCCATTTCCTAGTACTTCTTATAGGTAGGACAGATTGTAGGTGAAAGTTTTTGCATCTGGTTTGGAGTCCGGAATTCTCTTTCCATCCCTACAGAGGATTTTTTCACCACAAAGATACTAGAATGTATAGATGAAAACTCCAAGCCTGCATAAGCTAGACCTCTCTATGTTCAATGAGCTGTGTGGAAGTTGTCCTTAGCAATGGAGCCCAGTGTTAGTTTTCCGAGAATGATCTTCTGACCTAGGATCAGCCGGGGTTGTTTAGAAATCTCCATGGAACCTCCTTGGCCAACAGCTCAACCCAATACTACCAATTAAAGCTTTGCCTGGCTACTAAAGAAGGCGAATTCAGTTGCCTTCTGCTCTCCTCTTAGATCTATACCCCCTTTCCTTCCTACCCACACAATTTTGTGCCCCTTCATTAAAAACCATCAGTACAGTTCCTACTGCACAAGTACTTCTTAAAGCATGAGCTTCATTGAAAGGTGTTCAGCACACCAGGGACCACACCCTTAAGGATCACTGACTCTCCTTCCACTTTTTTTAAAAATTTTATTCACTAGATCTAGGTGAAACACATAAATTTTAATTTCAAACAATTAAAATTAGCAAAGTTAGTTTGTTAGATGAAACACTGATTCCATTACAAATTAACTTGTAATTTTCTTTCCTTGTAACAGTCATAATTTATTTTAAGTTAAACTAAGTGATGCCATTGACACATCTTGAGGCACCTGCATCATATATACTTAGGATTGTCTATTAAGGTTATTATTCCATCCACTAAGTGTGCAGATTCCCTTGGTCAAAGTCTAGTATGTATTTTGACTGCATGAGTGGTTTTCTATCTGCCTAATATCTAAAAGATATTTTTTTAACAGGAGTAAAAATATCTGACATTCTCTTACACAACAGAATATCTAGCAAACAAAATATATGTGTATATATATATATGCATATACACATATGTACGTCATGCTTATGAGATCACCACTAAATCACTAAATGTGTTCATGTCTGGAAATAGTATGTTATAGCATTTAAAAGATATATCCATCAGTAGGAGCAAATATTTGTTAATTAATGAGTCTTAAAAACGAGATAATAATGACAATTGGTTCTGTGATATAGTATGTATACTTCTGGGGATCTATCTGCAGAAGCACCATGAATATATACCATGTTAGAATGCATGCTAACAATGCCACATCTCTAGACCTGTGGCATGGAGTTTTGTTTGTTGTATAAGTAAGGTTAAAACCACATTTCCTTATCCAAATACAAGAGTACCCAGAGTTGAATGCATAGCCTGTGTCTCATCAGAAAATCCCTGTGCTTTACTCCCAATTCTTTCTTTTATCAGCTTATACTCTACATTAGGCTCTGAAACTGCTCTCAGCAAAGTCACTGGAGAGCTCCTTCTCTGTACGCTTCAAAGGTCACTCTTCAGTCCTGATCCTTCGTGACCTTTGTGCTGTGTCTGACAGTGATGATTAGTCCCCTCTTAACATTTCTTTCCTCTCAGTTGCTAGGACATCTCTCCTATTTCTTTACGGCCTAGCTTTCTATGTCTTGTCAATCTTCTCTTCTTATCCCTTTAAGGTCAGTTTTCACAACTCAAAATTTTTTTTTTACTCTCTTATAAGGATGTTTTCATTTCTTGAACTTTGCTACTTATACTCTTGTCTTTCTTGATTATCTGTAGCTGATAATTTTCCAAATAATATTTTTAGCTCTCTGTCTTCCCTGATACTAATACTTGTATAAACCAAACACTTGTTAGTTATGTAAATTTATACTAAGAAGATCATTTTGATTGTAGGTCTATGATGTAGATTTTGCAAGTCTAAAAGATGTCATTGACATTCTATCCTCAAAGATTGGCAATGCCTACCCTTGAGGAATGAAACAGCTCGCAATCTGTGAATCAAGTCGCAGTGGTGTCTGCAACTGCCACATCACCAAATTCCTTAGAAATGTACCTCATAAGCTATTTACTTTTTTTATAAATTATTTTCAATGTATTGCTTTCTCTTCAATGTTTCCTTTCTCCTGATTTGGTTTTCAGCTTGTTTCCGCATGAGCTCAGAAATTCTCAGCTTCTGCTTTTGCTCTTTTGTGTATGTGCTTCAGTCTCCTGGAAAAAGATCTCAAAATGCAATTTGAATGAAATAATTTCTTTGCCCATAATTCTTGAAATTTATGTCATGAGAATTATTTTATGTCTAATCTCTGGCTTTGTTCTCTGCCCAGTGTTTATATGCCAGTGCTATTCATCAACGCCTACACAGTGTTTGCTGCCAGTTCCTAATGAGATGAGAGCTTTAACCAGGATAGAAATGACTATACCACTTCCTTTTTCTTGAAATTTTGACAAATATAAAATCGGATGAAATGGTGGGATTTGTGACTCAATTGATTAATTATTTTGCAAAATCTCATTCTATCACAGAGTACAAGATGTAATTTACAAACTGGCACAATCTAGAGGCACCACCATAAACTTCAGGTTCCATTAACTATTATTTGTTTAATCTCCTAGTGTTTTCTATTATCTTAAGTCTCTGTTTCTTTGTGCCTACTGTAGTCGTTCTATAATGTTTCTCTAACTAGCTGAGATTTTCCTGCTTTCATATACATTATTTATAAGTTAACTGCCTTGAACCTCTTTAACTTTGCAAAAATATTAAAGCTACTTTAAATCACTAACTTGTATTGTAAGACCTTTAGTTTAACATAATTTATTGCAGCCTCCTTAAAGATGAGAAACACCTTATTTTTCTAGTTATAGTGCTTTATCTAGGTTTCAATACAAATTGAATATTCAGTAAATACTCAGGAATGTTGAGGGGATATTTGACAGAGATTTCTTACGTTCCTGGTTGAGAAACAGAAGCACTGTAGATGTTTCAAAGAGGAAAGGTTTAATATGTGGCATTGCCTAACCAGATGGTAGACATTAGAAGCAGCGCATGCACACGCGTGCATGCACACACACACACACACACACACACACACACACACACAATCTAGCAATTGGAAACATAAGTAACATTAGGAAGCTACTAATATTTTTGTGGTACAGGAACAATGTATAGTGAGTTATGTGATCACAGCCCAGAAGCTGAGCCTTCTAACAGAAATTAGACCAATGCTGATATCCATGCAGGAAATTTGACTAATGGAATACATGGGGGTAAAATGAATAAAAGTTTGAGTTCCTAATTATTAATAGAACCATTATCTTCCATTAACCTATATGTATTCTAATAGAAGGTATTCTCTTTCTGGTAACTTCTAAGACTATCACTAAATTCTTTTCTAATAAGAAACCTACTGTCTGTTTATGTTAACACACATGTCACACTGATATATAGTGAGAAGCTACTTTGTACTGAAATGTGTCCTTTCAAAGTTCTTATGCCAGGGCTTCAATCTTTAATGTCATAGTATTTAGAGATGGAGTCTTTTGGAAACAGAGTCCTGAGGATGTGACTACCATAAAGAAACGAATTTACTTACATTAAGGAATATCAGAAAGTGTGCTCTCAATGAGGCTGCCTACAAATATACATGCAGGAAGAGGACGCTTACCAGAAGCTGATCCTTCAGGCACTATGATCTTAGATTATGGGTGACACAACTGTCAGAAAAATGTGTTTTCTATTTCATTGCGTCTATGGAGTTTTATAATGGGAGGCAGAACAAAGGACTAGCCTTGTGAAAGAGTGAGATTTATGTAGTATTTAAACTAAAGTTCATAGAGATGTTCACTATAAAAAGTAAGTGAATTAAAACAGGTCATGATGCTGTGGAAGGACCATTGGGGAAGGAAGAACATGTCAGACTTAAATGACTTTCTACGTTATACTAGAAAGTTTATGAACCCTGAGTAGAAGTTCTTTAAACTTAAAAACCTACAACATAAAAACATGTTGAAGTCCTTTAAACTCAGTAAGTTATCACACTGAGTGTGGTTAAAGTTTAAATTGCCTCCCATAGGGTCCAATGTGGTGCTTTCTTTGACTATAGACAGTATGAGCCATAGCCACTCAGGAAGGAATTGACAGCAACATTAGTTTTCAAGATAATGTCACTATTTATTCAACTAGGATCTAATGGATCCTCAGGGTTTGTAAAGCACTATAGTTGCTAGTACTACAAAGCACACTTAAGTTTTCTTTCAGGAGGCTTGCATTCTAGTGTAAACCTAGTCAAGAAGGAGAATAAATACTTCTAAAATGTTTAGTTGTGAAGTATAAAAAGCTTACTTCTTGTATTGGACATAGAAGAATCATGAGGAAATTAGTTCTGAGTATACAGTTAAAGTATACGGAAGCATTGAACTCAAGCTAATGGAAAATTAGAATACAAATGAAGGGGTAGCCCTTACATAGAATTTTTATCCAATCGAATGAAGAAGAAAATAAGGCGATGACATTAAAAATAGAGTGAATTTCTACTTTAAAAAAATAAAAAAAGATTAATGCTAGATTTTAATCTTCCAGTGATTGGGAACCCCTAGGTATTTTTGAGAGAAAGCATTGAAGTGTGGCTATTGTGAGCTGCTACGTTTCTACCCTTCTTTAAATGATGGCCCAGCAAGTACAGACATTTATTGTGAATCCCGGGTTCTGGACTATGTAATCAGTTCCATTCATTTTCACTCCATCCATCTCCGTTATGTAAAAAATATGCCTTAAATTGCTGGGACTCGCTTGGTTGGAAGAGATAATCCGCTTCTACAAGCTGTCCTCTCACCTTCACATGTGCGCTGATCCCTAACTCCCTTCCATGGCTATCTAAGAAGTAAATACATGTAATTTTTCAGATTGTAGGCAGAAGCCATCCCTCCAACACTACACAAAGCAGCAGGAAGTCAGTGTTTATTTTACTCCGAAGGGCCAAAGAAATATTTTGGGGGATTGTGCACCACAGTCTTTCTGTAACAACTGTTCAACATAGCTCCAGTAACCAGAAAGTATTTAAAAAAGAAAGTAGCCAAGAAGTCTACAAAAATGATGAATATGAATGTATTTCAATTAATTTTATTTGAAAAGAGAGGTGTGAGCATATATTTGTCCCATGGATTCTTATGCTAAAGGGTAAAATGGAAGATACTATTTTACTGTGTTCATGTTTTCATTTTAGCTTTACTAATTTGAAGATTTTTTGTGGTTGTTTTGTTTTGCTGCTATTAATGTTATTCTAAAACTTTACCTTATCAGCCCTTAACAGAAAACTGAAATAAATACAAGTAGCCTGACACACGGTGAAGTAAGACCAATAAAGAAGTGATTTAATGCCAGGCAAGAGCTCAGATAAATATGTTTTCATATATATAAATTAACATCTGTCTCATTTGTCTTAATTGTGTGAAGTTATAATGAATAGTATCCAAAGTTCCATATGGGAATTCAAATCACACAAGTTTTCATACAAAATCAATCTTTTTTCTTCATTCTTGAAATTCTATTAATCCTTCCTTCCCTCCTTTGAATTAATTTATCTTGCATGTAGCACTGAAAATCCTTAACTTGTATAATACATGTATGTATATTAGATTATATTATAGTTAGAGGCACACAGAGCATCGTAAGCCACTTATTTATAAAATGTTTGAAGATTTGGTAAAATCAGTAATGTAGGGAGAACTTCTTTGGTTACAAAGTCCACAAAACAACACTGCGATATATGCATTACAAATAGTTCCCTATATATGGACATAACTGGAAATTATGTTGCAGTAATTTCTAGAGGTATTGTAGTATGAGGATTTCAAGATCCTTTTGTTTCCCAAAATTCCTAAAAGCATTTTATCTCTATATGTGAAGGTGTCCTACTAATATATTCTCTTTATAGAACTTTCTCTTTCTCTTTGGACATTTTATGTCTTTATGTAAGAACCTCTCCATGAAAAATCCATTTGTAGAC
Source organism: Ondatra zibethicus (assembly GCA_004026605.1). Classification (NCBI taxonomy): domain Eukaryota; kingdom Metazoa; phylum Chordata; class Mammalia; order Rodentia; family Cricetidae; genus Ondatra; species Ondatra zibethicus. The sequence continues at coordinate 7,314 of PVIU01028358.1, read as the reverse complement.
ATGCTACTCTTTCTTATTCTTTACTTTATTTTTAATTTTTTTAAACAATCTTTTCTCATTTTACCTACCTATCCATTCCCATCCCTCCCACGTTCCACCCACTCCACCTCCCATCCACCCCTCTGAGAGGGTAAGGCTTCCCATAGGGAGCCAACAAAGTCTGGCACAACACTTTGAGGCAAGACCAATGCCCTCCCCTCTATATATCAGCTGAGCAATGTATCCCTCCAAAAAGAATGGGCTCCAAAAAGCCAGTTCAAACACTAGCGATAAATCCTGGTCCCACTGCCAGTGGCTGCAAAGACTGCCTCAGCCATACAACTGTCACCCACATTCGGAGTGCCTAGTATGGTTACTCTTTTGTAGATAAAAAAAAATGGTAGAGAAGTTAAATTTAAGAGGTGACAAGCTTTGAAAGGGAAGGTTCGCCCTCTAGTTATTTATATCTTTTTACCAGGGACATTCGTAGCTTTTCCTAATTTCATCATGTTAAATAAACTTCCATTAAGATCGTAAAATAAAATCAAATTCAGTAGTTTGATTAGTAGATTTAGTAGTTTCAACCTAAGCATGATCATAGACTCAATATGATGACAACATTTCATCTATATCTATAATATAAGAGAATACTACTCTTAACTCTAGTTGAGGTGATTTTTTTCTACAGGATTGATTTTTTATAGGGACTTCCAACTTATGAAAGATGAAAGCTAGTCTTGAAGCACCTGTGGTTTAGCAACATTTTTTTCTTCAATCCCCCAAATTACACAATTTTTGGATATTATTTCTATATGCTTTTGCATTGTGACTAATTCCTCTCTCCTTGTTGGCTCCAGCATTTACAGTTTAGTAGATTTCTTTAGTTTCAAGCTTTTCAGATAGTTTCCACAAATGTTTTATGAGTGGATGCAAAAGTAACTTCTTATAATAATATCAAATTTGAAGCTCACATTGTAGTGGGATTTAAGTGATTAAGATGTGCTATTATATACAGGTAGTGAGATTATTTTAAAGAGGTTTTTACCTACCAGACAATGAAATACTCTGACTAAGTATTACCTCTTTCAGAGAAGCAGTATTTCAGCAGAAGTCTTATTCTGTTTAGTGTAATCAGCGTTCTAGAGATACAGATGTGAACATGAACACCAGGTAACTCATGGACTTTCTGACCTTTAATAAGCCAATGTATTAAATCACTGACATTTTATATGTTATCTATCACAAAATAGTTAATCATATGTAATTTAATATCAATAACCGACAATGCAGAAAACATGCCTTTAATCCCAGTACTCAGTAGGCAGAGGTAGGCAGATTCTGTGAGTTTGAGGCCAGCCTGGTCTATGAAGAGTCCACGACAGTACAACAGTTAGGACTACTGCACAGAGAAATCCTGTCTTGGAAAACTAAAAGAAAAAATCAAAAAGAAAACCAACCAAACAATGCAGAAAACACAATTTTATGGACAATATTTTATGTTTGGATAAGACTTCACGTTTAAACACAGTGAATAAGCATATCTTAGGACAGAGTAAGCTATGCAGAAGTGGATATTTTAGTGTCTTTCAATGATGCCTTTCACTGCAACCTAGAATCATTAAATTTTACTATACTGATATGCAAAGTTCTATGCAGAATGTGCTTAAATTTACATATCTTAATCTACAAGTACATTCAAGACCACATGAAGATTACTTGACAGGAATGTTAATGTTGACAGATGAGTAAATTAATGTGTTAGAGATATCAAAGCTACAATGCAAGCAAATCTAACTTCAATTTTGTATCTCAAATCAAAACATCTTCAGTTGTAAAGATAAACTAATTTCTATGGAATACTTTTAGAGTAGTTTTATGTCTTTATGTCAATACTAATTTGATGGTAGTTTTTTTTCTTTCTTTTTAAAGAAGACTGTAATTATTGTTATTAGTGTGTGTGTGTGTGTTGGTGTGTGTGTGTGTGTGTGTGCCACAGTGAAGGCATGGAGGTCAGAGGACAGCTTTGTGGGGTCAGTTCTCTCATTTGTGGTTCCAGGGATTAAAATCAGTTTGCTAGCATTACACCAAAAGTACCTTTACCAGTTAAGTCATCATCTTGACCCCTGTGATTTTACCACATAAACTAAGAAGAATAAAACTTAGGGATATTAAATAGTCTTCCCAAGAATACAGTGTTAAAGTAATGAGGAATTGGACCCAATCTACACATGTGGAAATGATTAGTTCCAAATGGTAAATTCTAGATCTACCAATTGGTAAATGAATGTTTATGTAAATATGTCTACTTGGTAGAATACTTGACATAGCATTCAGTACATGGAAATTTCAACAGTACACAATCAGGGCACATACAGAGGGCTCCTTCCACAATAATATAGTTATCAGGGAGCACAGTATCTGCATAGTGATAAACTATTGAAAAATGAAATTTGGAACTTTTAACTACAAGTACACAAATATTTCTTTGGTTCTTTAGAATGATTTATGAGTTTTTATATTTTAATTAAATTTAAATGTCTATAAAATTATCTCTCATTATTGGCTTTAAGGGTTGTCACTGACTTAATTTATGTCACATTTCTGAGAAAATTAATTGACTGAGATTGAGTTTGTTTGATTATAGCATGCTGAGGGAAATTTAGCTTTCTGACTGTTCGGTATATAGCGCAGTTTTGAAATTTGAATCTTCCATAAATAGTGAATATGTGAGGAGAGTTAGGCAATGCATCACCGGTTTAATTCTGAGGGTGGAGAGTATCTTTAGCTGGTCCATGCTCAGCCTTGGGAAGAACCAAACATGACAGAAAAGAACCATAGCAAGGCACTGGGATGATGACATAGCTCCTAATTTTAAAGCATGTATGCACTAACATCATGATTCTGTTATTTTGCTATACATCTTGCACAAGTATCTGACTTTTAAAAAATAGTGAAAAGTCTGAGACCTTCACACACAAGAAAACCATAACAAATCAGGAAATAACAGCTGCCAAATTGATAAAGAATATATTCTTTAAATATTCTTTAAGTATTACTTAAAAGCCAGGATCTGAGTAGATTCAAAGAAAGTAACTGTATTAACTATGTAGTAAAAATGTAATGAGTCTAAGCACTGAGCATAGGTTGCTGGTATTCTATGGTAGTACACAGGAAGCCTTTCAAACACTGCTTCTACTTCCCCTTCACTGCTGGTATTAAGTAGTGGGACTGGCTATTGGCATTGTATTAGGCAGAAAGCAATACATGACACTGAGTGTTAACTCTCAGAACTGTAAGCAATAATTTTGAGTGCTACATAGAAGATTTAGACTGAACATTATGTTGGTACAGAGAATATTTTAGTAAACAATACAGAGAAAAATCATTTTAATGATCGAAGCAATTTGTATATGTGAAATCTAAGTAATAACAAAATGAATAGTGGTTCTAGACAGTATTGGAGAAAACACAATTTTACTTTTATAGTAGTTTGATTAATTTTGAATTATTATAGCACAAAAAGTAGAATGTGAAATGAACTTATAGTAAAAACTATATATATATATATATATATATATATATATATATATATATATATATAAACACAACCAAGGATTCAGTTGGTAAAATAAGCCCAAATGGAAGGCATGTGGAAAATGCGTAAAGAGGATTATATTGAGAACTTAGGTCTTGAGGCATGCAAGAGTTTCACGTTAGACTATACTGCAACTATTTCCCTGAAAATCAAGATATCACAATGGCAAGGAGGGGAAAGTAGAGTTGTTGCTAGCATAAACTCATTTAAATTAACCTGTATTCATCTTTTTATTTATACGTAGGTTTGTTTCATTCCAGAAAGTATAATTTATTAATCTATGAGCTTATGAATAGATATCTTTCCTAGATAAAGCCTTCACTCAAAACTTCACAGAAATAATACCTGAAGTCCTTTTAAAAATGTGTAAATAAGGAGTCAGCAAAGTGGCTAAGCAGGTAAATTCACTTGTTGTCAAGCCTGGAACCTTGAGTTCAATCCCAGGAGCCTACATGGTAGAAAGAGCAAACTATTCTTTGTATAAGTTGTCATCTGACTTCCACGTTCATGCCATGACACACTCTTGTTCACATAGTACAGAAGCAGATGTAAGAAAACAAATATTTTTATGTAACAAAAAAGTACAAAAATTTTTAATGTGTAATCATGTTCGATACCATAATTATTTGAAAGAGAAGTTCTAGCACCTGGTACAGTCCCTTTTTAAGTTTATAAAATCAGACAAACAAAGAAAAAAGAACAAAAAAGGCCTCTTTTGATTTTCAAATTTGATTGCTTGAATTCATCTAAATTACTAGAACTCTATGCCAATGGGTGTCTAGGCCTCACTTAAAATCTTCACAGAGCCACAAGCAACAGTTACCATGGTATTGATTCTACAGAGCCTTCACTGTGTATAGATAACCAAATTACTTGGCAGAGCCCCTTGTTTTCAAGCTGATTTAACCCTAATTCATTGAAAAGGTGAGTTTAAAAAAAAATCCTCAAAAAGTCCTTAAGTGAGTTAAATCCCTGTTTGGTGTCCACAATGTTTGATTAGTGAAAAACATCATTCAATAAACCAAATTCCTTTATAACGTGGACATGTACGTTCTGGCCTGTTATTTTGGAGGGTTATATCAAATATTAGATGCAGTAAGAATATAGTATCTATTTAAAAGTAGTTTAGGTGAATTCTTTGATACTTTATATTTTGAATTTACCCCTTCACCTCCTACTCTTACCACAAGCTCAACCATCTCATCTCTTCCCTCCAATCACTGACATTACATCCTTTGTTTTTTTCTTTTCCCCATCAAAGACAGTGCATATTGTCCAGCTACTGCTCTTAGAATTGGGGCCTGCTTTGCTGTGTGGTCATGCTCCATAGAGCACATCATTAGCATTTTTTAAGAAAAACACTATCTCCCAGAAATCATCAAATACTAATATCTCCACAGCTGATGGTGGGATTTCATATTAATATTCCTACCTTCTATATTAATATTTTTGGCTGTCTGAAACTTGCCCAGGTCTTGTGCATGCCCAATCGTTGTGAGTTCATATGTGCATCGCTCTATTGTGTCAGGACGTTGCTATTTCTTTGAAGTGATCCACCAACTCTGGACCATACAATCTTTCTGACAAAGATTCATGAGCTTCAGAGTAATATATAAATGTATAATTTGTTGCCTGCACATTGATCAGTTAGAGGGACTCTTTTTTTAATTGCTGTTTATTCAAAGAGCACTATTCTCTGATTAAGGTTTGAGGGATGCTCTGATCTATGTATAGCAGGAAGTTATTAGGGGTATTTTAATACTTTGTTCATTTACAGAGTAATAGTATTTGGTTATTCCCTATGAACAGTTTGTTGCCGAAAAGGGAGAGATATCTGAACCAGAAAATTTCAGTTTCATATTTCACATGTCTAAAAATGTTCTGAATTTTCAAATGTAAATACTATTTAATTCTGTATTTAAAATAGTTTTCTTTCTTTTATTCTTTTCATTTTGGCAATGGTTGGGACTGTCATCAGAGCATGATTGCAATATGAACAAACTAGATCAGTATAAATTCTGTGTGTACTAGAAGTCTTTTTTAAGAGTTCTTTACTATCTATTTGTTCAATAAATTGAGTCAGTGTTTCATGAATCTATATATGGAAGTAGGCAATACTTTCTACAGATACTCAATGGAATGGTGGATGAGACTACAGAGGTTAATTATAAAGGGTGAGTTTTATAGCTGTATGTGTATACTTTAGTTTCATATTGTTGAGCCAAAATATTTTTCTTACAATGTGTTTGAATTGATGTAAAGGAAAAAAAAAACTTGAACTAAGTTCAAGTTGTGAGATGAGATTATCCTAGAAATATTCCAATGACTTTCTGGATATTAGTCAATAAAAAGTTTTCCTGTATTTCAGCATGACAGGATATGGCAAGACTGAACTCTAGTTCAAAGGACGCTATGGTGCTTGAAGGAAGATGTGCTTGATTTTTTATTTTTTATTACTTTATAAATAATACCAATCAAAATTCCCACTTCCGCCCCTCCTCCCACTTTCCTCCTACTCCCTCACACATCCTCCCCTCCACCCCCTCCAGTCCTAGGATAAGGCAAGGCAACCTGCCCTGTGGGAAGTCCAAGGCCCTCCCGCCTACATCCAGACTTAGGAAAGTATGCATCCAAAGAGAATAGGATCCCAAAAAGCCAGTACATGCAGTAGAGACAAATCCCAGTACCATTATCATTGGCCTCTCAGTCTGCCTCAATTGTGAACCACATTCAGAGGGTCCAATTTGATCCCATGCTTGTTCATTCTCCGTCCAGCTGCATTTGGAGAGCTCCCATTAGCTCAGGCACACTGTCTCAGTGGGTAGACCAACCCTTTGTGGTCATGACTTCCTTGCTCATATTCTCCCTCCTTCTGCTCTTTGCTCTTCAGCTGGACCTTGGGAGCTCAGTCCAGTGCTTCAGTGTGGGTCTCTGTCTCTGTCTCCATCCAACAGACAAAGGTCTGATCTTCAAAATATATTAAAAAACTCAAGAAACTAGACATTAAAATTCTAAATAACCCAATTTAAAAATGGGGTACTGAACTGAACAGAGAATTCTCAACAGAAGAATTTTAATTGGTCAAAAGATACTCAAGGACATGTTCAACTTTCTTAGCTATCAGGGAAATGCAAATCAAAACAATTTGAGATAGCATCTTATACCTGTCAGAATGGCTAAAATCAAAAACACCAATGATAGCTTATGCTGGAAAGGATGTGAAGTAAGGGGAACACTCATCCACTGCTGGTGGGAATGCAAACTTGTACAACCACTTTGGAAATCAGTGTGGCAGTTTCTCAGGAAATTGGGAGTCAACCTATCTCAGGATCCAGCAATATCACTCTTGGGAATATACCCAAAAGATGCCCAATCTAATAGCCAGAACCTGGAAACAACCTAGATGCCCCTCAATGGAAGAATGGATCAAGAAAGTGTGGAATATATACACATTAGAGTACTACTCAGTGGTAAAAAACAATGACACCTTGAATTTTCATGCGAATGGATGGAAATAGAAAACACTATCCTTAGTGAGATAACCCAGACCCAAACATACGAATTTGGTATGTACTCACTCATTAGTAGATTCTAGCCATAAACAAAGCACATTGAGGATATACTTCACGATCCTAGAGAAGCTAAGTAATAAGATGAACCCAAAGAAAAACATATATAGATCCTCCTGGAAATTGGAAGCAGACAAGATCGCCAGACAAAAGTTGGGAGCATGGGGACAG
>PVIU01028357.1:0-19089 GCA_004026605.1 Ondatra zibethicus | reverse complement strand
TACTTGGGGATTTTTCTTGTTCTGCCCTCTCTTAGGTCCCCTCAGCACTGGAATTGGCTCTCAGATGCCCTCCTCCCTGAAGTAGGCTGTGGTGGTGGATCTAAGGACCCCCTCCAGATGTGTCTGCTGGTACTGGATCAGGGCCACTTGCTGGCCAAGGACCTCTCAGATAAAAGGGCAGGCTTGGTAGATGCTGCCAGCTCCATGGAACAAAGAAACCCCTGTAGTCTTGAACTCACCACTTTGTTCCCAAATCCTCATCCCTGAAGCAGGCTTAGTTGGGAGATCGTGGGACCCTGCAGATGGAAATGGGTGCTTGGGGGCAAGCTGGGATGAGATAAGTATGAAAACCAGTAGCCAGCAAGAAGCCCTGCTGAATGGCCAGAAAGTTTAGGGGATTGCAGGGTGCCTGTACTCCCTTCCCAAGGTGTCTTACCCGTCCGGATGGATCTGCTGGAACTGGATCAGGGCCACTAGCTGGTCAGGGACCATGCAGACAAAAGGGCAGGCTTGGTAGATGCTGCCAGCTCCATGGAACAAAGAAACCCCTGCAGCCTTGCACTCACCACTTTGTCCCTAGAGCCTCAGCCCTGAAGCAGGCTGAGTTGGAAGATCGTGGGATCCCACAGATGGGAAGGGGTGCTGGGGGCAAGCTGGGGTGGAATAAGTATGAAAACCAGTAGCCAGGGAGACGCCCCGCTGAATGGCCAGACAATTTAAGGGATTGGAGGGTGCCTGTACTCCCTTCGCGGGGCGTCTGGGCACCTAGGCGGGGACACACTTACCCCTCTGGATGGTTCTGCTGAAACTGGATCAGGGCCACTAGCTGGCTAAGGCGAACTATATGGTTTTAGAATGAAAGGACAGTGGGAAAACAGATCCAGATTCATTGTGGAGAACAAACAGTGAGAGACAAACAGCTAGAGAAATGGGGAGGAGAGTGGGTAATGGGAGTGGGGGTAGGAGCATGCACCCAGAAACCATGGGCTTTTGGAGCCTTGTTTTTTGTTTTTACATTAGGTATTAGCCCCAATTTAAAAGGTTTTTTGTAAAAGGCAACCCAATGGCGTTTGAGGATCAGGCTTCCAATCGCAAGAGCCCCTTTAGAAGCCTATGCCAAAGCTTGGGACTCAAGCCTGTCATTATGTGTCCACCAGAACACAGGGGGTTCATGGGAAATGAGTGGCAGATGTCTTTATCCACTCAGTCCCACCTCAGCGAGATATGGCTCACTGCTTGTGTCAGGCACCTGGCACAGGCCATGACTCCATCAGGAAAGTCCAAAAATCGACAAACATGTGAAAGGGCCCTGGGCCCTAGCAGCATGAACTCAAAAAGGGGAACTCACTGAGATGAAGCCGATCATAAAAAACAAAGAACACTCACAAGAAGGATATTTTTCAACACGTGGCCTTGGGCCCATGGGAAAAACAGCCCCCTGTCATGGGACCTCCAAATGTTAAGTATTTTCTTAGACAAACCTCTCCACCAACACAAATAATCCCAATCAGACCAAATCAGACCAAATTAAAAGATACCCAGGTTTAATTGGGTGCCAGCACTCCTGGATGGCCCCGGGAAAACATGGAGAGGAGAAGAGAGAGAAGGGAAGACCACCATGGGTAACGGGGACCATGTGTTCATTATCTCGGGGGCAGCTTCTACTTCTGACCCACAGACAGTTGCTGAGTTCAGCTGACAGAGCAGCTTTTATTAGAACAGTAGTTGGAAAAGGAAGAATTCTTTCTCCCCCCCTGAAAGTCTTCAAGAAATAAAGCAACAATTTGCATCATCCCTGATACAATAAATCTTCTTGGTTTTTCCTTGTACGGGCTCCATGATATCAAGAAATATTCTCTGTGCAAGACAATCTTAATCGTTTCTACTGTCTAGGCTCCAAGTTAGCTTAGTGAATAAATGGTTAAGTATTGGCTTACAACACTGATTTCTTCATTCAAAGAGGTAATCCAGAGGCTTGATGTTCACAAACTGTGTACTTTCTAAAAAGCAACACAGCCAGAACTTTCCTTAAAACCCTCCCTTTTTTCACTTGCTTTCTAATTTACACTCTAGGATAGAAATTAAGAGCAGAGTCTTTGAAATCAAGAAGAATCTACACGATGAATTCATCTGCTGTTTGGGAGAATGCGAATCTTTCAAACCTCCAGTTCTTTATCTACCAAACAGGCTGGATTTGTTTGAGTTTGGTATGTCAAGGCCTGGGCCTGTGGGTTGAATGCAGGAAGTTTATTGAGAGAAAATGTTGAGAAAGAGCGAGTGCAGCAGACACAAATGTAATAGGAGGAAGGAGGCCCAGCTGGAGGGATGTTCTCCATTGTTGGAGCACCTACTACTCTTACAGAGGATCAGGGTTCAGTTCCCTGCCCCCATGTTAGGCAGCTCACAACTGTCCAACTCCAGCTGCAGGGTATCCACACCCTCTAGGGGCACCTGCATATAGATATAGTCTACATATACATACAGAGAATTAAAAATTAAAATTAAAAAGTTTTAATGAAAAAAAGGAGGCAGTTTGAAGTCACTGAAGTGCTTGTTGGGTTGGTTACTATTGCGGTTGACTGGGAACAACCCTGAGAGGAACTCTCAGGTCAGCTATAGACAGTGCCCAGAATGATCCTTCTGCTGGGTGCAGCTGCTGACATTGCCTCAGACTCTTCTTTCTCATTGGCTGAGGGTTGTTTCAGGGCAAAGGGAGTTGGAAGGAAGGGAAGAGTAGGGGCTAAGGAGAGATTGAGGGTCCTAGTTTCCTCTGGGAAGCTGTATCCTGCTGAGAACACTCTGACACAACTGCTTCTGAAGTCAGAAGTGGGCCATGCATGTGTTAGGAGGCAGGAAAGGTATCTGCTTCAGAAGATGCATGGTGTTCCTTGAATTACTGTGGGAAGTGAGTGGAACATTGTGTACAAAATGTTGGGCCGAGTGCCTGATGCCCAGTTAAGTACTTAATGCATGTTCACTTTATTGTGGCTGCTATTGCTCTTATCATCTTCATGGCTTTTCTCATTGTACTTTTGTGAGTGGCAAACAGGTGACAATGTGTGGCTTAGAGGTTTCCAGGAATGACATAATCCACAGCCTGTATGACTTGCCATGAACTATGGCCAAGTGTGTCAATAGTGGATTATTATAGTATAGCTGCCCCTTAGGGGGACACCGTTAGCTTGCTTATAATACATAACCTCATGTTAATACTATGGTAATACTAAGGAAAGAATAATCCTATACTGTATTATATAGGGACCAAGGACAAGGAACAAAATCATGACATGTTTGACACAGATGAAATTTTTAAAATTTTTTTCTACCCATGGGAGTGTCTGCAGGTGCAGAACCCTTGGACAGCAAGCTCGTATTGACTTTCACTTTCTCTTTTTTCCTTTTTTTTTTTTTTTAAAAAATACATTATCAAAATTTGAGTACAAGAATAAAGTACACTCAGCCAGTTGTTAGGGGTGGAAAGCCAGCTACCATTGCTCTAAAATAGCATATGACAGTACTCTCTGCTAAGATAGAAATATTCTGTATCTGTGCCATTCAATATAGTAGCTGCTTAGCTGCTATCTGAGTGTGGCTATTGGACACTTAACATGGGATTATCTTATCTGAGGGATTGAAATTTAATTTTACTGAAACCTAGCTAATTTATAGCTAATTGTGAATAGTAACAGAATGGAGGCAGAATAGAGGACAATCAGATGGTGATCTCAGTGACAGAGGAAGAGGCCCCTTCCTCAGCCCTAAGCTGAAGATCAATTTTGCAGTCAGCCTTGTACGTCTTTATTCACTGACCCTAAAGAAGCCCACTGACCCCTCAGTTATCCCTGAGGCCAAGGAATCACTGGCTGACAGAATGCCCTGGCCATCGCATGGGGGCATGGAACTCGTTTACACAGGTCAGAAAAGGGTGCCAAGATCTCCACTCAGATCTGGCCATTGTTTTGTGTGAAGAACTTCATTCTCAGTGGCCTTAAGACTGCAGAAGGAATAAAGGGAAGTTTCCAAAAGGGGGGTATCCCTTACGCCAGAGGTGGCTACACTTTACCTGAGAGACAAGATTCTCACATGGTGGACTAAACCATCACCCTTCCAGTCCATAATCCACCTCTGCTTTCCTCCCAGCTTCCTGGGTCCTTGGTAACTGGCAATTGACTTTACTTTCGCCATTAATCCACAAGTTCCATAAAACCAGAACAGTGCTGTCTACTTTGAAATATTGCAAAATACTGGTTTGTTTGGAGGTGAAAGGAGCAAAGCCATTCAAAGACAGCATGAATTTCAAACTGACCTCTGAAGAGGAGCAAAAGGAAGTTGCTCAAAGAAGTTGTGGCTTTTTGTTTGTTTGGTTTTTGGTTTTCAGAGACAGGGTTTCTTTGTGTAGCCTTGGCTGTCCTGGAACTCACTCCATAGTCCGGGCTGGTCTCAAACTCAGAGATCGACCTGCCTCCTGAGTGCTGTGATTGAGGGCGTGCACCACTATTGCCTGGCTTAGGAGGTGTGCTTTGTATCGGTTATTTTTCCTGCCACATGTAGTGGCAGTCCAGAAGGGGGTAAGCCCATAAGCAAAGGGTTTGAGGAAGTAGAGAGTCACAGGGCAGTGAAAGAGGAGAGAGGCCCTGGTGAGATAGAAAGATTGCAGAAGCAGGGCCTGATGCCCCGGAGCCTTGAAGCAGGGCGCCTGTGCCTGACAGGAGTACCTCGAAGCAGAGTACCTTGGGATTCTGAGTTTGGCGATAACAGTCTGGCAAGGAGTTCAGTTTCCTCGGAATCCCTGTTCCGCCCTCATGGCCACATTTAATCTTCCTGCAGTCTATATTGTGAGGTCATTGTTCAGGGACTTGGCCGGGCACTTTTTCTGGGACTGTCATTGTCTTTTTCCTGCAGTTGCTGGTCTGGTCAGAGCTGACAGTATCACGATGCTCCAGAGGGAAGCACAGAGGACGACAGGGGCACATGAAAAACTCAACTGAGCACTGGGAGCCAGCTGGGTAAACAACGGACCCGCATCTGGGCTCTTCTATTCTTAGGCAGTTAAGAAGATCTTGCCTCCCATTCAATCAGGTTGAGAGCACTGACTGCTCTCCCAGAGGACCCTGGTTCAATTCCCAGCACCCACATGGCAGCTCACAACTGTCTTAACTCCAGTTCCATGGCTTTGATACACCGTCACACAGACATATATGCAGGCAAACATCAATGATCATAAAATAAAAATAAATTATTTTTTAAAAAAGATCTTGCCTGACCAGGCAGTGGTGGCATGTGCCTTTAATCCCAGCACTTGGGAGGCAGATGCAGGCAGATCTCTGAGTTTGAGGCCAACTTGGTCTGCAAAGTTGAGTTCCAGGATAGCAGGGACTAAACAGAGAAACCCTGTCTTGAAAAATCAAAGGAAAAAAATAATCTTGCCTCCTGCAACCGAGGGCGCATGATTATTACAGACCTCAGGTTCCATTGCTGAGAGTGGGAGGCTGTGAGAGTGATCATAGCAGTGGGTGCTGTAGAAACTCAGACACAAGGGTTAGAGCCAGAGGCGTGGCTGGAGAGGAAAGTGTTTTCAGGAGTTGAGGCAGGGCTGCCTAGTGTTTCCGTTTTCGTTTTCGAGGGTTGCCAGCAAGTAAGGGCCACCATCCTTCATCACTGCCTCCTTCATGATGCCTTTCTGTCTGCTTTGTTTCATTTGGTTTAGGCACTTTGTATTGTTGTTCTTGTTTGTTTTTGGCTTTTTGAGACTTGGTTTCTCTGTGTAGCTCTGACTGTCCTGGAATTCATTCTGTGATCAGGCTGGTCTCGAACTCAGAGATTATCCTACCTCTGCCTCCCGAATGCTGGGATTAAAGGTATGTACCACCACACCAGGCTCTTTGGCTGCTTTTTAAGGCAAATAAATTCAGTAGTCTTCCCTCAGTTTTATAACTTGGAGAGGTTAGGCGTCTTGGAGATCACATGGGAACCTGGGGCCTCATTCTGATTCTTCAGTACACACAACACAACGGGCTCATAGTGAGTACCAAAATGTGCTCAAGGTCACCAGTTACCATCAACCTGTAACTTAGCTTAGGGCTGCAATTTACCAGCTACTGTGGGAGTTCTCACTGGGGAAAGGTTGGGAACCCAATGACCCTTTCATTGAAATCAATTCTGTCTAACTCTCCTGATTCTAAATAAAAGAAAATGTAGATTTGGGGCAGAACCAAAGGGAAAGGGATTTCCCTTGGCAAATTATTTGCAATTTGTGTGTTGGAGCTGACCCAGCTCTAATTCTCTCTGTCATCGTGAACACTGTCTAAAATGTGACCGGCTTATTAAAGAAGGAGTGCTGGAGGGGATCCTCCCAGAGGGACTGAATGAAACAGGAACAGAGCCAAAACCCCCCCTGCATCCTCCTGGCAAGGGCCCAGACCAGGAACTGCCTGGGACTTTACCTGCTGTTCTGTGCTCACTCCTGTGATGCTTGTGATCTGTGCCTTTCTTCAGCATTAATGGGAAAGCAAGCATTGCTGGATACTTAGAGAATGAAGCTCAGATGGTAGGTAGCATGCAAAAGAATGCATGTTGTTAAGTCACCATCAGAGAATATGAGTGTGGGGGTGGTGGTGCAGGGTGATATCTTCCCTTTTAAAATACATCTCAGGTGATTCTGAGGCAGGCGGCCAGCATTTGAGAAACAGTGATGGACTTGGGAACAGTCATGCACCAACTCCACCATGTGGCTCCTTCACCTCTGGGTTGTAGCTGCTTCTGTTGCTAGTACAAGTCCTCAGAGATTCAGTGCTTCTTTCTTCCCTAGCAGTAGCTACTACTGGCACAATCAGAGGGATAGTCAGAAGGCTTTCTTAGAGGGGGCCTGGTGGGATAGACCTACAACCCGTTATTGGGGGAAGTAGGGTTGAGACAGGAGGATTGCATGTGTGAACACTGCCTGGGGTATGGGATAAGTTCAAGGCCAGTCTGAGCAATACAGCAAAATCCTATTGATTTTTTTTAAAAGTAGAAAAAGAACTGAGCATATAGCTTAATGGTAGAATGCTTTCCCAGCATTTATGCAACCTTAGGTTCAAATCCAGCACTGACAGAAAGTCTTTGTTGACTGAGAAAGGTCTTTGAGGAGACTGCTGAATCTAGAATTCAAAGGTTCTGTCTTCTCTGGTAGTTTTAAAATCACAGACAGATAATAACATACTCCACATACAGTGAGGGCAGGGTGGTACTACTGGGGTGTAGTTACAGCAGGTTAAAATATCTATACAACTAGAGTCTCTCTCTCTCTCTCTCTCCCCAGCCTTCAGAGTCCTGAGCACTCTCCCTTCCTTGTTTCTTTGTTCCCAAGGGTTGTACACGAGGCACAGGGACGAAGGGAGAAGTTTTTAGACAGAGCTTCAGATAAACTGTATTTCCTCTTTTTAAAACCTGCTATGAGCAGACTCCTAAAGAAAACCATGGATCTCTCTTTCCCCATCCCTGCTTCCCCAGGTCAACACTGACATGTGAAGTGGTCCATAGATCTTTGCAATGAAAATGACCCCATAGGAAATGAATCTGAAAATTCCATTTATTAAAACAAATACACAGTTCATGTGGGATAGAGATGTGCACACCACATTCAGGTTCTCCTGCTTTAACATTTCTAAGCCGGGCATGAAGACTCCCGCCTTCAATCCCAGCACTCGAGAGTCAGAGGCAGGTGATCTCTGAGTTCGAGGTCAGCCTAGTCTACAGAACAAGTTTCAGAATAGTCAGGGCTATATAGTGAGACCCTGTCTTGGAAAAAAAAAAACCAAACAGAAAAAACCCAACCCAAAACACAACAACCCCCCCATGTTCCTGTTCCCTTCTCTTTAAAGGTACTTTCCAGAGATCTTATACAGGAAAAGTATGAAAAGCTCTAACAATTGTTGGGCTATGAGACAGTATTTTGCACATAATATCCATCATTTCTGGGAGCAGTGAGAAGCAAGCGCTAAGGAAAAAGAAAAGGTATAAAAATCTCCTAAAGCCCATTGGCTTGATTTTCTCAAAATTCATTATATGAATATAAGCATATGAGGGAAAGTATGACACCTAATTTTTCTTTAAATCTGATGATTTAAATTTTATCTTACTTGCTTTCAAATTGAAAAACATTTTAAATTGGAGTTGGTGTTGAAAATGGTTTAAGTATTTTAATAGACATTGCATTATAAATATGACATTTATTATTTCATAATTCCATGGCAGATTTTAACTACTATGCATGTATATAGAAATGAGGATCTTAAATAACTGAGTTGGTTTTCTATTACTTATCTCAAAATAAAATTATGCTGATGAAAATGATTGTTGACATTCAAAAGAATTAAGCTCTTTGAAGACCCAAGTAAATGAAAACTTTTCCTCTTTAATAAATACAAACATTAATAAGTCAAAACTGATTTTGATTATAGCTCTATACTGAAGGATATGAAATTGTGAAAGAGACAAGATAGTTTCCTAAAGCTTTCTTTCAGAAGGGGAATGCATTTTCTGCCTTCTCATCCTGTAGGCATGCTCACAAAAAATTCATAAATCCTTAATTGCTAGACCTGTACAAGGTGTGCTGTGAAGACTGTGATTACACTTTAATAGCTGCAGAGGTCTAAATTTGCACAGAAGACCAGAATCCTAGTGATGCCCTCTCACCAGCAAAGAGTGCCCCTAGTTAACACATGAATACATATTCTTGTTTCAGTTCACTTTAAATGTGTGACACTTCCAGCTGATTCCACAGTATTCTCAGTTGCACAATGGTGTAGTTCTGTAAAGACTGATAGCTTTATTTTTCAACCACTAAATCTTCATGAGCATCCCACCAACTATAACAAACCCCCAAGATCTGACCAGAAGAGAATTTGTGGTTAAAAATTGCATTCATGCATTGATAAATGTTCTAGTAACCTCTTCTTCCCACCTCAGGCATCAATTTTAATTGGACATATTTATTCCTTTATCTGAAGACCCATAAAAGAGTTAAGAAAAATATTTACCAAATCTATTTCAAAATGGGTCCTTGCTATATATATATATAAAATTTTTTCATCTTACTCTTCCCACAAAATACCCCCCCAACATACAACACACTTTTAAAAAATGAGGGAGAGAATGACAAGAAGAGAAAGTAAACTGGTCTTTTTGGATTTGAAAACAAACAAGATGTACAGGAGGCTCTCTTTGACTGCAAAGAATACAGAAAGCATGTAAAGGCTTTCAGGGACTTCCATTGCTGCTGGAGGCTACAAGTACAATGGGGGAAAAAAAGAAAAGAAAAGGGGAGGAGAGGAGAGGAGAAAAGACTCAAATGTTTTTTTGGTTTTTTTTTGTTTTTGTTTTTGTTTTGGGGGAAGCGAAAGTGCTGGCCAAAGGAAGCTGTAAATAGGGCAAAGAGGCTCTGACAAACAGGGTAGAGAACAAAGCACTGATTGCTTTGACATTTTGGGGAAGTGAAAAATGAGGACCATGTCAGTGGGATGAAGAGACAACTGTGGGGTTACTCAAAGTGTGCTTGGGGTACTTTGTCTCTCAAACAGCTGGTATTCTGGGGGTGCATCTTCTTTGAAGCTGGGAGTTTATTTCTTCTGATGTGTGAGTTAAAGAGGGCCATAGTTTTCTAGTTATCAACATGGAAAATATTCTTTTGCATATGATTTCCATGGTTCCTGGATAGTGGGAACTTGTTGATATTCTTACAATGCCTTCCTAAGTCATGGTGGATCCCTGCCCAATATTCAGTGTGGGTTTACTACACTGTCCTGGATCCTGGGTAAGCCCAAATGCTGTGGATTGGGGGAAATCTGATGTGAGGTGCTTATACAACAGTTCACTAGGAGGTATTTCAGGCATGGCTAAGGCGCTGAAGTGATCTCAATTTTCAAAACACAGAGAACTTTTTCCCCTCTCTGGCATCTTTTTCTCTCTCACTTCTCTTCTAAGCTTTCCAGCTGAACAACAAAACTTCTGAATGGATGCAACATGGGAACATTTTCATGCAGTATTACTCACAAACTATCACAAAGATATGAAAGCACCAGTCACAACACATGATTTACTTTTACTTGCAGAATCAAAACTATTATATACAAATATTAGGAATAGTGGTAAAAGAACACAGACAGCCGGCATTGTGTGTGCGTGTGTTCTTTTTTTTTTTTTTTTAATTCTAGTGGAGACATACCATGGGGGAACATCTTTCTAAACATCACAGCTATTCACTAATCCTTAGAGTTCAGTTTAACACACAAACCCAGCCTTATCGCCACAGTATTCTAATAGGGAAGGATAGATAAAGAGAAAGGGAAGGAAAAGAACAAGGCACGAAGGACTAAACATGGATGCCATTAAATAGAACTGTGGCTACATGAGACAACAGTTTATCAGAGGGTATTTGAAAGACAATTCTCATTCCCAGGAGGTCAGTCATATCTCGGCTCAAGACACTGGCTTTAATGTTTATTTTGTTTTTAAATATGAAGCAGAAATGTAAGATCTTAAAGGGATAGCAGAAAAGAAGTGACACCGATTTTGTTTTTTATACATTGCCCTCCTCCAGACAGGTCTGCAGGGTCAGATCTCTAAAGTTGGGATGTGGAATCGGCTTCCATTCTCACAAGGGGACAATTCTTTAGACATGCACAGCCCGGAGTGTCCAGGATGGTTCTCCTTCCTCTCTTTAAATGCTGCAGACCAGAAAGGCGCCCACTTTGCTAGAAACTCTACATCAATGTCCCAGGAGCCCCGGCGGTCTTCATCTTCCTCTCAGAGACTTAAAGGATGGCACAAAAGAACTTCTTCTCCCGAAAGGGGTTTTCTGAGGCCGGGACTGGGGTCAGCAGTGGGTCTTCCTTGGCGTGTGCCTCACAGTAGGCCATCAAGTCTGCAGCCGCCTTGGACACCTGCAAGGGAAGGCAGAAACTTGAAAGGACAGACAGGTATGGACCCAAACACCCCCGGTGTGGTTGCTCAAGTCTCAGTTTTGTGGTCCACCACGTTTGGGTTCATCCAGCTTGAAGGCTAAAAACTGAAAGTGAAGGGAGACACTCCACCTGCATAAACTTGGCTTCCTGATCTGCAGACAAGTGATCAATGGAACTGAGCTGACAGGACTGTTGGCAGAAGGTCAGAATCTAGGGTAAAAGGAGCCTCAAAGGAAAGGGTCACTTAACATCAGGGTCCTGCAAGTGCCAACCCTGTTATTCTACTTCTGTGCCCTTATACTTTAGTATCTGTACCTGGTGGCAAGGATTATACAAGTGAGTTAACCCAGAAAAGACATCCAGGACCTCATGTACAGGAAGCTTTTCACATAGGACTGTTACTATATATCTGTAGATAACATATATCTTATAGAATATATATATTCATATAAATGTGTATATACATATCTATAGCTATTCCCCTGCTTTTTGGAATTGTGCTAGGAATGCCAAAGCCAGACTGGTACTGCCAAGGAGGCATAGTTTTAAGTATACACACACACGGTGATATCATGTAGTACAGAATATATCCATTACAGTATCACTGTTTGTGATCTCCAGTAGAGGTGCTGCCCTGCTTTTGGAGATGATGGGCTGCACATCCCAGCTCCTTGTGAGAAGTTGCCAGTGCTGCTTCCCTTTGTGGTTGTTGAACATTTTTGTTACTTGGGGAGGTAAATTTAATTCCACTAGTTCCACTAAGGTGTCCCATCTGCATGCAAACCACTCAAATCCCTGGTTAGTTCCAAACGTGGAAACTAATTCTTCACACATCTTTACCTAACTTGATAATAGAAAAATGAAAGGGAATTGACTGTTCTAGGCTCAGCTCCCCGAAACAAGGGCAAATGTCAGACTTAGAGTAGGAATTGCAGCCATTTTTTGGCACGACTTTTACTTATTTGAGCAATATTCATTAAACAGGAGCTTAACTGCTCAGTAGCAGAGACTGTAAAACAGCAATACTGAAATCACATTTGTTAGGAAGAGATCCATCCACACCTACTCACCCACGATGCTCACATACAAACATGTGGCATGAAGTTTCTGGAGTAGAAAATTTTTTGAGATTTTATTTTTATTTTATGTGTATGAGTGCTGCATGCAAGTCTGTGTATCCTGTGTGTACATGGCTCTAAGAGGTCAGAAGAGGGCATTTGAGCCCCTGGGACTGGAGTTACAGACTGTTGTGAGCTGCCATGTGAATGCTGGGGACCAAACAGAAACCCAGGTCTTCTGGAAGAACAGCCAGTGCTCTTAGCCACCAAGTCATCTCTCTAGTCCCCAACATGCTTTTTATGCTTTTTATGACCCAGAAAATACTAGAGTGGGAAAAAGTTAATAACATGGAACTGCTCATAGTTTATATTTGAACAAATTATTCTGAATGGTTTCCTTTTCAAAATATATTATATTTTGTTTCCTCAACTAGATTGCAGTCTCCTGAAATTGCTGATAGCTGTGACCATTGCTATGTGTCAAACCTGTGTAAACCATGCTATACCAATCTGTAGATGGTATCATACTCAATCTGTAGATGGTATCATACTCAATCTGTAGATGGTATCATACTTAATCTGTAGATGGTATCATTATCTGTAGGCTACTAATATCCTCATGCTTTGTTCTTTCTGGGTTTTTTTTGTTGTTGTTTATGTTTTTCCAGCTTTTTTGTTTTTTGGTGTTTTCTTTTTTTTTTGGAGGGGGCAGACAGAATCTTACTATGCTGCCTTGGCCCTTGCTATGTAGTTCAGGCTAGTATACAACTTGGGATCCTCCTGTCTCAATCCCTTAGACACTAGGATTATGGATGTGTGCCGTCATATCCAGCACTGTCCTCAACGTGTGTGAATTCTAGGCTTCACTAAGTAAGTGCTTGGCTTAGGTCTCAGCTCAGGAACAGCCAATTGTGAGTGTTCATGTTCCTGACTTAAACCCTATTTAGACTGTCACATGTGTCCCTTACCTTAGTGTAAATTATGCAAAATTCTGCCTAGATTTTATGCTTTGGGCTTATCCCTTCTAACACTTGGCACGTGAATTATTTTTATATTTATAGGCCCAGCGTTCCATGTAACTTTTCTCAGAACTTTAGAATAGTTTCTACCTTTTCTGTCCTGTTGATTCATCCTCCAAAAATATCCTACATTTAGATGCCTTGCTGTCATCTCCATAGACTAAAGCACCATCTTCTATGTGACAACTGAAATAGCTGGTTATATAAAAAGTCTTTAATGGATTCCCCAATGGGCCTGAGGATAAAATTTAAAGAGTATCCTATGAACTTTGATGATAAAAACTATTCCTTTATTTTTTCTAATGTCAAATGGAAATTTATCACCTCCTTTCTTTATAAACAGGGATATTAGTATGAGCTGTGCAGGCAAGCCAGTCAGTTAATGGAAACAGATATTTTCAATCATATTACAGTCATCTTTATATCTCAACATTGTATTTATATTTATCCACTTTATGGTTATAGACATGGCATTAGACTATATAATAAAGGAATATATCTATAGCCATATTATATATATTATATGTTTTGAAAATATTTTTAAGGTATGCTATTATCTAAAATATTTTATAAAAATATTCTGATACACTGTATTTCAACATAATTAGTTTCCTTTGTAGTTTAAAAGCATCGTTCTGAGAAGGGGACCATAAACCTCAGCAGACATCTAGTTAGGTCAAGGATATCAAAATGTTTAGGAAGCTGAATGACTGCTTTTGAAGCTGTCCCAAATGTTGTCATCATACTGTGGATGGAAAGATGGTTTAAGCATGCAGATCGCCTTATGTAACTTTCCATTTGAAATCGTCCATTGTTCCCCACTCTACTTTGTAGAAACAAAAACATCATATAGTAGCTTGTGGATCCAGAAAGTTTGGGACTCGGTCCTCTCTAGTTTCATAACTCCCTACTTTCCCCCTTTAATTTTGAAAACTCCGTAGTACTTTCTGCATTATAGTTTTGTGTATCTGATTCTGAAACATTGTCTTTCTTCACATCCTCTGCAGTCTGCTCCATGTTTTTGTTTTGTTTTGTTTTTCTGCCAGTAATCAATAGAAACCCAGTTCCTGACAGGGCACTCATTGATCATTTTGTCCAAACTGACTTTCTTCACCTTTTTCTGGCCAAGTGTGAATCTTCTCATTCACAGATGCCACGCCCCTCCCAGTATGTTCATCCTTCTGAGCTTGTTTATTGGTTGCTTAGTATTTTCTAACTCTGCAAGTACTCTTTGGTATGAAGGCAGTCACTTTATCTGTCTTATGCATTGCTGCATCTTCAGTGCTGACACATAAAAGAGGCTCAAGCCATTACTGAAAGAATTCTCAGATGTAACCTTAGTCAACAGATATTTCATTCAACTACTAGTCACCATGTTCCTAATGCAGGTTCTGCATGCTACAACCATCAGAGAACACAATACAGAAAGATGCCTATTGTCAGAGAGCTCTGAGTAGTCCAGACTTCCACAATGGACGGTGATGGAGTAGCAGAGACTGAATTCTCCCACCTCAAAGTCAACTGGACAAATAAGGAAAGGTTTTCATGATGGTGCATAGGCAGCTTATGACAATACCACCTTCATTCCATCACCTTGGCTACAACAAGAAAGAGGGAAGTCCAGAATATGGCAGTCTTCATGAGTTGAAAAGAGGGTAACAGAGAAGAAAGAGTAACATGGGGAAGATAAAGTTTCAGAGGCCCAAAGGGCTCCTCTTGACTCTGCTGAACACTGAGGAGCACCTGTGTGAAGGGCATGTAAGGCTCTTCAAAGAGCAGTAAGGATATCCCTGGAGATGGTACAGGATCCGAGCAGACAGAAGAGAGAGCCTCTTCATACACAAAATTTTGAGCAAGGACTCCAGAAAGATATATTCTTTCTGTGGTAGAGGCTGGGGGGGGTCTTCTATCAAAGTGTTGAAGTAAGTCCAAATAGATTAAAATGTTTCTAAGGAACTTAACTGTACCACACATTAAAACTCAAAAAAATTAAAGGAATATTAAAAGTCACAGTATACTACAAGATCAGCTTCACAGTGTCTAGTCTCTATAAAATATTGCCAATTGCAAAGAAGCAGGAGGAGAGTGGTGAGATAGACTAATCCAAAGAAAAAGACATTTGACTGGCATGGTCCATGAAATGGGTAGATAGGGATGGGGCCAACGAAGCTATTTAAATATTCTCTATATGATCAAGAACACAGAAAAAATGAAAATATGACCAAAAGAGACATGGAAGATGTGCAAGGCATCTTCTGTGGCAAAAAGGAGGTGCAGAGTAGAAACTTGGTTCTCTGCAGGAGAGGAGGCTGACAAGGTTGAGGCAAGGTGTTGTCTCATTGCCAATAAAGGGGGCTAAAATTGTAGAAATCAAAAATGATACTGCTCCTTTAAGGTACAGAATAGGACTTGGTGGTTTGGGTATAAATACATGGTTATATGTACACATACATACAGACAAAGAAAAAACAGATATGAAGTGTATGTGAATGCTTATGTGTTGTGTGTTATATGCTTATATGTGAACATGCATGTGCATTTTCTAGCTCCGTGCAGGGAAAGGACCTGGGAGCAATGAGCATGCTGCATATCTAGATCTTTGTTTTTAAAAGCTGTTCTCAAAGGAGTCAGGGCTCATTGGAGGAAAGGATGACTCCAAGGCTGGGCAAGGAAAACGGAAGGAACACCTGCTTTTGCTCCAAACTAGGCAAGTGCTCAAGAAATGAGTGATTCACACCAAAAGGACCCAGTAACTAGCTCTTAACCTGTGATGATTTAACATGAAAATAAAAGACTACAGGGGTTGAAGAAATAGTTTGTGTGGTTAAGAGCATGACTGCTTTTCTAGCTGAACTGGGTTCAATTTCCAGCATTCACATGGCTGCTAGCAGGGGATCTGGTGTCCTCTTCTGCCCTCCCAGAGTGCCATGCACATACATGGTGCACAGACATACATGCAGGCAAAACATGTGCACGTATGAAATAAAATAATGAGAAATTTAACAAAGATTATCAACCATTGATTAAAAGGGGACACCCTGAGCCCATAGCAATGTAATTAAATACATTTAAAGATGGAATGTTTTTGAGGAATAAGAGAATTACACAATCTAGAGCTACTCAAGTTCCCAAGTACTGAAGACCTGCAAAAAGGGAAAAAGAATTGCTTTTCACAGAGAAACCTTGAAGACGACATCTTAGTTAATAATCAAAGTTAACATTACTAGTAACTGATAACTCAAAATCAAGTCTTACTTGAGGGAGGAGGCACAACAAAGGAACACTTCATATGGTCAAAGTTTTCTAACTGGAATTTATTCAGAGAGAGATAGCAGATAAGGGGGACAGCAAAATGGCTCAGTGGTTAAGTGTCCTTGTGGCCAAGCCTCCTGATTGATCCCCAGGGCCCACATGGTGAAAGGAAAGAAATGTCAGACAAGCCCAAACTGAGTGACATTGCATAAAATAAATGGCCCACAATCTTAAAATGTGTCAAGGTCATGAAAGCAACTGTGTCACACAGACAGCTAAGTGCAAAATAGGATTTTCAATCAGATCCTTTGCTAAAGAAGGTATTATTGAGGTAGTTTTCAATATTTAGATGGCCCATTCCTTAACTTATTCCAAATGGTAGGAAAATAAAAGCCCTCGGCACTGTACCTGTGACTTGTCCATAACTAAGATGTGATGTCTCTAGCCCAGGTGGTTACTTATGACAGTAGCATTTGTCTTCCAAGACTGACAATTGCTGAACTCCAGCTATGTGTAACCTCACTAAACTCAAACCAAGGAGCAAGGAGAGGGGAACTCTGGACAGCCCCAGTAAAAGCCATCAGACTATGACTGTAAGCTCTGACATAAAAAGAACCTGTTCTAGGTAGATAGAGATGCCTTGATGTCTCTGAGAAGTTGCAGAAGAGGCAGTTTTCTATTGAAATAAAAACCAGACCTCCCACCAAAATTAAATACAGTTCCATCTATATTACATTCCGAAATTGAGTTCCCTCCTCAAATCGATGTCACAGAATGCATGCAAGCTATCAGTCAAAGAAACAAAGCCCTGAGAGGCCACCATTTCCTCTGCCTGTGGGAAGTGGCCTTGTGTTGAAGGGTATCAGTCATGAAGTCACTTCCTCAGTTGGCTCGCCTGCATTAATGCAGGCATCCAGGGCTATATCAGTCTCTGGTGCAGCAGGTGTTACAAGCTTACTCCATCAGGCTTGGCTAAGACTCCGTTTTCCCTGAAAACTAGGCTATTTTAAAAAATTAATTTCCCAGAGATTTGAAACTTCTAAGGTTTTATAGTACAAAAAATGAAGATCTCAGATACTTGTATTTTGTGTTTTGAAAATTTTAAATAAAAATGGAACTATATATATCATACATATATATGATGAGACGACTTATGGCTGACATATCAAAACACAAAATTCATTTATATTTCACATGTCTCATGCATATAACCTGAAGGGAATGCTATATAGTACTTTTGGAAAGCTTATGATTCTACTACGACCTGTCAGATGAGGTCAGTGTGGAGCTCTCCTCTCTTGGTGCTTAGGAAGTTTGGGAAAACTTTGACTTTTTTATTTTTCTTTTTTGTTTTGTTGTTATTTTGTTTGTTTGTTTGTTTGTTTTGTTTTTGAGATCAGGTTTCTCTGTAGCTTTGAAGCCTGTCCTGGAACTAGCTACTAGCTCTTGTAGTTTGGGCTGGCCGCAAACTCACAGAGATTCGCCTACCTCTGCCTCCTGAGTGCTAGGATTAAAGGTATGCACCACCACCGCCTGGCTAAATTTGGGGTGTTAGGGTATAATGTTTTCCTGGTGGCTATGTACAATGCATAAGGCTAAGTATATACTTTCTGATGGAAAAATAGTTGTTAAAAATTGTACCAGCCCTCAAGAAACTGAAGTTTCACAGTCATATCAATACAGAACAGAATTTAATTGAAAAAAAATTTGCTTCATTTCCAGAAACTGCAGTGACTTGAAACTGACCATACTCGAAGATCTATAAGCTCTTTGTATGCTTTATTGATTTTATCATCCATAGAGATGTTCTCAATTGTCCTATAAAGATGACTATAGCATATTCTTTCTAATAAAATTAAACATATTGCTTTGAGAAAGGAATATTAAAGCTTTCAACTTAAATGCTGGAAAAATATTTGCAAAGCCCCAAACCTAGGCTATGCCCCCCATCTCAATCTCTCTCTTCAGAGTATTGCTATGCAGTTCAGGCTGTACTTGAACTTGCATCAATCATCCTGCCTCTGTCTCTCAAGTGGGATTACAGGTGCACACCACCATACCTTTTCCTGGTGTAAACTATACTGTCTCTCAGTACAGCATTCTCTGAAGTTCAGTTCCTATGTACTATGAGTCTATCATCAGAAAGAAGATCTAGTTATTAGGAATGCCTAGACTTGACTCACTAATTTATGTATTTTTCAATCATTAAAATTAGCCTACCTGTTTATTTTTGAATTGTTTAAAAAGGTGCACTGCAGACGGAGCCAGCACCGGCATTTACGAAGCCCGCCCTTTGGTCTGTAAGGTCCTTGGCCAGCAAGCGGCCCTGATCCGATACCAGTAGAGACATCCAGAGGGGTAAGTATGTGCACGCCCAGCTGCCCAGATGCCCTGGGAAGGGAGGACAGGAGTCTTCCAATCCCCTAAACTTTCTGGCCATTCAGCAGGGCTTCTTGCTGGCTACTGGTTTTCATACTTATCCCATCCCAGCTTGCCCCCAAGCACCCATTTCCATCTGCAGGGTCCCACGATCTCCCAACTAAGCCTGCTTCAGGGATAAGGATTTGGGAACAAAGTGGTGAGTGCAAGACTACAGGGGTTTCTTTGTTCCATGGAGCTGGCAGCATCTACCAAGCCTGCCCTTTTATCTGAGAGGTCCTTGGCCAGCAAGTGGCCCTGATCCAGTACCAGCAGACACATCTGGAGGGGGTCCTTAGATCCACCACCACAGCCTACTTCAGGGAGGAGGGCATCTGAGAGCCAATTCCAGTGCTGAGGGGACCTAAGAGAGGGCAGAACAAGAAAAATCCCCAAGTA
>PVIU01028356.1:0-19077 GCA_004026605.1 Ondatra zibethicus | reverse complement strand
AAGAGTGCAAGTCCAGAGAACAGAATACAGGCTTAAAGAGAAGTACACACGCGAATGCCGTAGCCGTAACCACAGGAGCTAGGCATGGGTGTGGCCACATGTGCCTGTAACCAAGAGATGGAAGATAGACATAGACAGATCCTGAAAGCCTGCCTGGCCAGCCAACCTAGCCAAAATGGTGAGCGTCCCATTCAGTGAGAGGCCCTGTCTCAAGATGACAAAGGCAGAAAGAGAGAAGGAAGACGCTCGATGTCCTGTTGTGGAACAATCTCTTTGTGCACTTTGAAGATGTGTCACTCTGATTGGTTTAATAAAAAGCTGAACAGCCAATAGCTAGGCAGGGTTTCCAGGGCAGAGAGGATGCTGGGAAGAAGGCAGAGATGCCAGGGGATGCAGAGTGAGCAGCATTGTCAGTACAAAGTAAAAATAATCAAGTCACGTAAAAGAACATAGATTAAAAGATATGAGTTAATTTAAGTTATAAGAGCTAGTTAGAAACAAGACTAAGCTATTGGCCAAGTTCTTATAATTAATAATAAGTCTTCATGTCTTTGGGGAACCGATGGTCTTGATGGAAAAGTCTGGTCCTGCTTCAGTCTCTGCACGTGCCTGCTCAGTGCATGGACCACACATCTGCACTAGACAGACAAACAGACACATACGCACACATACAAACAAACACAGTTAAAACATAAAAAAACAAATAAACAGTAGTGGTATTTGGGTTGAGTTCTTCAAAGAATATAGTCTAGATATTTAAAGGTCAAAGAATTCTTACTATACACAGGACATGACTGGTTAGCTGTTTATTTTGTTTGTTTGTTTCTGGATAGCTGATTTAATAACCCTGTTTGCGATACTTCTAAGACAAGAGAGTATTTAGCTCTTAGGAACTTGTGAGATTTGATCAAATGTATCAAGATTCTTGACTCTTGGCCAATGAGAAATGTAAAGTAGATCCAAGAGTGTGAGGGACTGTTTCCTTTCTCTTGTCCCCTTAACTTTCCCTATCGTCCCATCTTGCCTCATGCTCTGCTCTATGGAACGCTTATGCTGTTTGATGAAATGAAGTGTTGCCTGTTCCTTGGATTTCAAATAAAAACCAATTAACATTTTTTGAACTAAATTCGCTATTTTTACTTCCGATAGAATGGGGAGGCAGAGCCCTACCATGGGGTCTAATTTTGCACCAAGGGGACAAAGCCTGTTCTCTTGGAGAGACTGCGGCAGTTCAGGAGAGGGGAGAAGACTGAGTGAAATGGGAGGGTTATGCCACTTTTCCTATGCACCCAGTTTCCTCTTTTACCTGGCCCATTCTGTCTTCCACTTCACCAAAGAGCATTTATTTCTTCACAGTTCCTACTAAAAAGACTCCTCACAGAGCAGCAGCCAAATTCCTAACCCCTACTTCCCAGGCCTGCACCAGCTGCCACCAGCTGCTGCTGAGACATCACCTCCTGCTGGCTTCCTTTGCAGACTACCCGTCATCCCACCCTCCTTGCTCTTCCAGATTCTCACACTCACCACCCAGGGCTTTGACACTTCCGTCTGGATCAGCAGTCACCCAATACCTACCTTTCTCTCCCTCACGCCAGTCTTCCCCTTGCTCTCTGGGCAGAGATGCCTCCCGGTTCTTTGCTTCCCCGCTCCCCAGTGCCTTCCATGCTCTCACTCCAGACCTTACAGCTTCATAGCTTTGACATATCTTATGGTAGCATCCATTTGTCCAGTTCCTCTCCCTGGGAGAGAAGAAGGTCTCTGAGGTGCGCTCTTGGCGCTCCTGCTACCTCGCCTACAAATGGGGCCTCCAACATAGTGATTAGCATAGGCTGAGTGAGTCTCTTCATCAAGAGGGCGGAGGAAAAGGAGAAATGCCAGTTACCCTGCAGTCGCAAATGGCTTTGAAAGGCATGGGCTATTCATTATGTCTAGGGGGGGAAGGAAAGACTATAAAGAAAGAACCTCAGAGTAAGAAATGTGGGGAAACATCCAGACATAAGAACTGAGACAGAAAAGCAGGGAGTGCGGTGGAACAGAACGATGGGAATGGAGCCAATGTGCTGTGCTTATCTTGAACTTGGAAAAAAGGAAAGGAGGGAGAACTGGAATCGTGGCGGCTGTCTGGCTTTGTTCCTGGGAGCAGTCACCCAGCAGCCCTGCCCTGTTTCTGGCTCCTCGGGGCAGGACACCTGGGCTATCTGGGATGAGTTTCCAGTCCCAGATGGTAAGCCTGCGAGGAAAGGGGTGGGTGATCTGAATGTCTGACTGCTGCGGGTTGTTAAGGTTGTTGTTACTGTTATTCTAGCCCCTCCCTAATCTCCATCCTCCCTACAGGAAAGGCCCTGATGACGCGGAGGGATCAAAGGGCCAGTCTAACAAGGTCCAGCACTGGGACTCCGTTCTAGGGACTTTAGATCAAAAGGGAATCAGTCGCGGAAGGAAAGAACCTAAAGAGAGAAGAAATCTACAGCATTGCTTCTGGTGCTGTTTCAGGCTTAAGGAGAGGGACAATTCACTCTGGTGGTCTACCACTGCGGTACCTAGAGGTCCTGAGGTTCCAAAATCCAGAGCTCCTCACAGAGGAGAACTTGTATACTCTCAGCGTCCCACACACCCATTGGGCTGACTGTGTCTGGAGGAAGAGATGGGGAACCCACAGATTTAGAGCCCACCTACAGCCCCAAGTGCCACGGACCGGCTCAGGGGAGCCACTCAGACCGTGGGAGAAGCAGGGTCTTGGTACTCAGGAAGGCAGGAGGTCGGCAATGACAGACAGACAAACACGATTGCGTTTTGAATCTGCTGCAATTTTACTTTTTCAGTCCAGGGTTTTTATACATGAATCAAAGGGAAACAGCTTCAGGCAAAAGAGAAACTAATATATCCGTTGCTATGATTGTGGTCACGCCATCTGCTTCTTAAGAATTACCTCTATCGCTGCTATTGTTGATATCAACTCCCTCCTTGTGTTGGCTGCAAGCCTGAGCTATTCTTTAACCTAGACCATGATGTCCTGTTGCTTCAAGAAATTTATTATACCTATAATCTGGAGAACAACCAAAGTCTTTGTCCCATCTAGCAGAGGCTTTCTTAAGTTGATTTAATATATTTATTCTTTCTTCCCTATTGATTAAGCACCAGGGGAGGCAATCTTGCAAGGGATTTTTTCCTGGTTTCTTTATTCTTTTCTAGGGAAAGTTCCCGCTGCTGTAACTCATCCATAATATCCCCTCACTGATCTCTTTTTTTGCCTTTCGTCCAGAATTTGCACAAGGGCTTGAACCACTGGTGCCACCTCGAGCACTGTTTCAGTATCATTATCAGAATTATCATTCCCAGGAACATCAAGGGGTTCTCTGGTAAGATTATGCGTTTGGCCAAGTACAGCAAAGAACATTATCAGGAAACAGGAAAGAATAGTAGAGGCAGCTAACCATCTATGACAGCGGTGAGAACACGATCCTCCATTTGAGTTCATGACCTGAACTGAATGTCAAGGAACCGCCGGAGGCCTATCTGTGAACGGCACGAACCCCCCAGGATATGTCCCCCGAGCCAGAGGCATCGTTGTCACACAGGCGACACCGCTGTGGGTGTGGCACCCAAGTTCCCCTTCTCAGAAAGAAAAGTCTTGAGAAGGATCTGGACTAAGGATGGATGGATGTAGGCATAGAGAACAGACAAATGTTAGTCACAGCAGACTGTGTTATGGGTGTTCACTATATAAATTTCTAAACTTTATGATTGACATTTGCTGTGTTTTCAGACAGGGTCTCCAACTGTAGCCCAGACTGACCTTGAAGACATGATCTTCTTGCCTCAGCCCCACCCCCACCCCCACCCAGATGTTGGCATTGCACACAGGAGCCACTGCATGTCTGGATTAATTGCACTCTTGAGAAACGAGCTGCTTTTCCCACCCTTCACCTGAACTTTAAACAAATTTATTCTGTCTCTTCACAGATCTTCACTGTGTCTAGAGTGGACCCCACCTTGCCACCTGTAACCCTTGGGGAGAGGCAGGATAAGATGTTCCAGACCTTGCTTGACACCTGACCCCAAGAGGCTGATCATGTTTGCTCAGCAGGTGAGATTCACATGGTAAAGAAGAGTGGGAGGGCCAGGACCTGGTATAAAGGCCTGGGAATTTCTAGAAGATCTGCACCTGAAACTGCTAAGGGAAAGGTGAGTTGGTACTGGGGGCAGGGGGTGGGTATACAAATCTGAGCTAGAAAAGACAATTCCTGGACTATAGCAGGGGAGACCTGGCCAGCAGTTCCTGAATGTGAGCTATTTTTGGGTGCAAGGATGTCTGGTTTTGGCTAAGGGGGGTAGATATAAGCAGATTTAGCTGGTGGAGACAGTTATGACCCATGGACAAGTTGCCTGGGACCTGTTGTCTGAGCTCATGCAAGCTCCTCCTGAAACCTCTCAGCCTCTTGGCTCCACCAGGGCTCCTTGGACGCTGGTGTTGGTGCACTGTCTTCTACTGTCTCCTTTGCTCCAGAGATGACACAGGGGCCCTCACAGGTGTTCTTTGCCTTCATTTGGGAGTAGGATGACGCTCAAGATTTAACTGTGCCACAGAAAGCTCATAAACCATTTGATTTCAGGGAAGTTTGGCTCTTGCCGTCAGAACTGAGAGACCCAGAGGGATTAGGGGCCTAGAAAATATCTGGAAGGAACGGGACTCTCCAGGGGCAGTTTTCTTTAGGCTTGGGGCTAGGTCTGAAGTGAAGCATCAGAACGACGTGGGTCTGTATTCCAGGCCAGAGATGCCTGGGCAAATGAGGTTGGAAAGAAAGGAATGAGCCCTCCTTTCCCCTTCCTCCCACCACAGCCTCAGAATGTTGGCCATCACTCTCATAGCCCTTCTTTGTGCCTCGGCCTCCGGCAATGCCAGTAAGTAAAATGCCACAGCACTGGCCATGGGACCTTGGGAAGGCAGCCTGTGTATGGCTGCCGCTCCTCAGGGCTATCAGACACTGGTTTGGGGTGGCAGGGGAAAAGAGGGTAGCTCCCAGAGTATTTGTCCCTCCAAGCCTTTCTTTCTCCTCTAGTTCAGTCCAGGTCCTCCTCTTACAGTGGGGAATATGGAGGCAAAGGAGGAAATCGGTTCTCTCATTCTGGCAACCAGCTGGATGGCCCTATCACTGCCATCCGTGTCCGAGTCAATTCACGCTACATCACTGGGTGAGAGTCTTCATGTTTCTGTGACGTGGGACTTTACTAGGACCTTACTAGGTTGGGAAAGTCTCATTCGTTCTGGATCAAACCTGTTTAAATGGGTAAGTCACAGTGAAGTGGTGTGGACTCCGAGTCCAGAATGTGCTATTTAGCCCCCTAGTGCAAATGACCTTGGCAAGTCACAATCCTTGACTCTCAGGGGCCTCACATTACCTGTGCTGGATGTCATCTGAGATCTAAACCCCTTTTCAATGTTTCTTTTGAGCATCCTTAATCTTTGCTTGCTGTCTGTCCTGGGATAGTGCCATTCCTTCCTCTAGCTGGAACTTTCCATCACCTCCAGAGTCAAATGCATTTCCTTTTAGTCCAAGTTCTGAATGGTGATGCAGTGCTGATTCGCCTCTTCTCTGTCTCTCCCAGGACACTTTCCAGTGTTTGAAATCCTCAGGCCTCTTTAAAGTGTGTGTTGAGCAGGGCAGTGGTGGCACATGGCTTTAATCCCAGCACTCGGGATGCAGAGGCAGGCAGATCTCTGTGAGTTCGAGGCCAGCCTGGTCTACAAGAGCTAGTGCCAGGAAAGGCTCCAAAGCTACACAGAGAAAACCTGTCTCAAAAAACCGAAAAATAAAAATATAAAGTGTGTGTTGGGGGTGAGCTCAGACTCACTGTCGGAGTGACTCTGAGAAACTTACTTTAGTTCCACGAGCTGATTTGCTAGCAAAATGAGAAGTTGAGATTCTCTGCATGGTCTCCTAGGGCTCACGCAGTCTTTGTGTCTTGTAGAACATGTCACCAGTTCAAGATACAGCATATAGACTAAGAAGACTTGATCTATACATATAATGATATTATATATAATATATATCAAATATATAAATGATATATATAAAATATATAATACATTTGTTTTATGTTTGTGTGCATGTGTGGAAGTGTGCAGGTGTCCTATTGTACATGTGGAAGCCAGAGGGAATCTTCTGGGAGCAGGTTCTCTCCCTCCACCATGTGGACCTAGGGGTTGAACTTAGGTTGTTAGGCTTGGCAGCAGGCGCCTTTACCAGCTGAGCTACCTCACCATCCATCCCAGTCTTGGATTGTGACAACCAATGTGTTCCTTCTTCCTTCTCACCCCTGCCCCCAGTCTCCAAGTGCGCTATGGCACAGTGTGGAGCGAATATGTGGGTGGCAAACAGGGAGACCTGGAGGAGATCTTTCTGCACCCCGGGGAATCTGTGATCCAGGTGTCTGGCAAATACAAATATTACGTGAATAAGCTGATCTTCGTGACAGACAAAGGCCGCTACCTGCCTTTTGGAAAAGACTCAGGCACAAGTTTCAACGCCGTTCCCTTGCACCCCAACACCGTCCTCCGCTTCATTAGTGGCCGATCTGGCTCTCTCATTGATGCCATCAGCCTACACTGGGATGTCTACCCTAGCCACTGCAGCACTTGCTGAAGCCCATCTTTCTCTCTGGCGGGGTTCTGTGGTGGGTGTGAGAACTCCCTCATCACCAAGCCCCATGCAAACGTGCAAATAGCTTAATAAAAGGATATAACTGAGACAGTGTTTGTTCACTTCTTAATTCTAATAGCATTGTGAGAATCTTATTTCTGGATTTTTTTTTAATTAAAAAAAAATTGAGACATGATCTCTCTACATAGCCCTGGCTATCCTAGCACTCACTATGTAGACCAGGCTGGACTCACAGAGATCTGTCTCTGCCTCTGGAGTGCTGGGATTAAAGGGGGGTGTGCCACCATGCCTTGCTATATCTGCTGCTCTTGAACATTCATCTGGAAAATGGGAGAACAAGAAAGAGAAATGCTAGAGGCTTTTCTTTACATGTTATTTAAAAAAATAGGACAAAATTATGCCTATACAGACTCTTTCCAAGGATAGCCCCTGAGAATTTTCCCAATAGGAGTTCAGAGGCTATGGTAAGGCTCAGCTATACCAACTTGCCAAAACCCACTCTCCAGCTCTCCTCTACTCCTTGCCTTGGAAAAATGCTTTCCTGCCCCAAATGTCACCTTCTTCCATACGTGAAGCCACTTGCTCTCCATGGTGGGAACATTATCCTTTCTTTTTTCTGGAACCCACTCAACTTCTAAAGTTTGCCATGGACTTCACTCTGTTGCCCTAGCCCAGATTCTCTTAATTTTCCTCCCAAGCCTGGGTGTTTCTAACTTAGATCTCTCAAAACTGAGTATCTTTCCTCAGGAAGCTAACACATTCCCAGTAGTGTGAACTCTATCTGTGTTCAAAAAAGAAAATCCGCTGGTTGACATGATGGGCAGCACTCAGGAGGCAGAGGCAGGTAGCTCTCTGTGAGTTCCAGGACAGCCAGGGCTACAGAAAAGACCCCATCTCAAGAAATCAAAAACAAGAGGGGAAATCCTACGTGAGCCATGGTGGTGCACACCTGTAATCCAGAACTTGAGAAACTAGGCTAGCCTGGTCAACATAGTGAGTTCAAGGCCAGACAGATCTACATAGTAAGACCCTAAGGGGCTTCAGGAGGAAAAAAGATTGTGACAAGTTTAAGGCCAGCTTGGGGAACATAGTGAATTCCAGGTTAGTGTTATGATATTTTATTTGTATTTTAATAAATAACACTTGGCCTGAATATCAGAATGCAAAGCTAAGCCCCTAGAGGCCAGGAAGTGGTGGCACACACCTTTAATCCCAGGATTTGAGAGACAGAGGCAGACAGATCTCTGTGAGTGCAAGACTACCCTGGGCTACACAAGATCAATCCAGAAACAGATCCAGGTGGTGGTGGCTCACACCTTGAATCCCAGGGTTTGGGAGTCACACACCTTTAATCCTAGCACTAGGAAGATGGAGGTAGGAGCGATATGGCTGAGCAGAGAGGGGAATATAAAGGGGTAAGAGACAGGAACTCAGTGGAGTGTGGAGTCTGAGGATTCAGAGAGTCAGGATCTCGCACTTTCTGTCTGAAGACTTGGTAGAGGTAAAAGGTCTCTCTAGTAGTTGGCTGCTTTGCTTTTCTGATCTTCAGCTTGAACCCCAATATCTGTCTCTGGGATTTTATTATTCTTGCTGCAGGTTAATCTTGGATACAGTGAGACACTGTCCCAGAAACCTCAGTACATGAATAAATAGATAAATGGGCAAGAGGGGAGCTTTTCATTGTGGGCATTCATGAATATAAGGGGCTGGTGAGAATATGGGTCACTAGATAAATTCAGCAAAGATATAAAGTTACTTTGAAAATAATTCTTAGGATCCCAGTTCTGAGTCCTACAACACTAACAGGTTTAATGAGTAGCACCATGGAGCTAATGACGTCTGGGTTACAGAAGTATGCCGCCACATCCCATTTATATAATACTGTGGCTTCTCACATGCTAGGTGAACATTCAATCAAAGAGAATATCCCCAAGTGTCCTTTCTTTCAAACAGTTACATGAAGGGGATTATGCCATTGTCTTTTATTTATATGTAAATTACATAGCATGAAATTCACCCCTTTAAAGTATGCGATGTGGAGTAGGGATATAGTCTATGGTGTGTGTGTGTGTGTGTGTGTGTGCGTGTACATGTAATGACATGTAATGAGTATGTGCATTGTGTGATGAGTGTGTGCTTACCTGTGTGTCTATGGTGTGTGAGAGTACATGTAATGACATGTAATGAGTATGTGCATGTGTGTGATGAGTGTGTGCTCACCTGTATGGAGGCTAGATGTTGATATCACATATCTTCTGCTGCTCTCCACCTTTTTGAATTTTTTTCTTTTTTCTTTCTTTTTTTGTGTGCATTATGTATGTACAGGCAAACACACTTGTGCACATTTGTGCATGGGGAGATTACAGTCATCATTGTGTCTTCTATCACATGCCACCTTGTTTTGAGACAGGGTCTCTCGCTGAGCCTGAAGTTCACGATTTTGGCTAGACTGTCTGCCCAGAGACCTCCCCAATGCTGAAGCTGCAGGCATTCCAATGGCCACACCTGACTTTATGGAGAAGATTTGAACTCTCACCCTCTCACTTTCACAACCAGCATTTCTTTTTTTTTCTTCTTTTAATATATGACTGTCTATATTCTTTTTTAAATGGTTATTATTTTTATGATTTTATTTATTTTTACTTTATGTGCATTGGTATTTTGTCTGCATGTATGCTGTGCAAGGGAGTCAAATCCCTGGAGGCAGAGCTACCGACAATTGTAAGCTGTCATGTGGGTACTGGGAATTGAACCCAGGTCCTCTGGAAGAACAGCCAGTGCTCTTAACCACTGAGCCATCTCTAGCACCACAACCAGCATTCTTAACCACATTTAGACCTTTCTCTTTTTTTTGCAAAAGAAATTTGAAGAATTTCCATTAGCCAGGTGGTGGTGGCACACACCTTTAATCGCAGCACTATGGAGGCAGAGGCAGGAGGATCTCCGTGAGTTTGAGGCCAGCCTGGTCTACAAGAGCTAGTTCCAGGACAGGCACCAAAGCCACAGAGAAACTGTGTCTCAAAAAAAAAAAACAGGAAAAGAAGGAGGAGGAGGAGGAGAGGAGGAGGAGGAGGAGGAGGAAGAGGAGGAGGAAGAGTAGGAAGAGTAAGAGGAATAAGAGAAAGTAGAAGAAGAGGAAGAAGAGGAGGAGGAAGAGGAAGAGGAGGAGGAGGAGGAGGAGGAGGAGGAAGAAGAAGAAGAAGAAGAAGAAGAAGAAGAAGAAGAAGAAGAAGAAGAAGAAGAAGAAGAAGAAGAAGAAGAAGAATTTCCATATATTTAAAAAAAAGTTTGGGGGGCTGGAGAGATGGCTCAGTGCTTAAGAGCACTGCCTGCTCTTCCAAAGGTCCTGAGTTCAATTCCCAGCAACCACATGGTGGTTCACAACCACCTGTAATGAGATCTGGTGCCCTCTTCTGACCTGCAGACATACCACTGTATACTTAATAAAGAAATAAATCTTAAAAAAAAAAGAAGTTTGTGCAGTGTTTGGGAGATAGTTTGAAGGGAAAGTGTAGCAGATTGCTCTTGCAGAGGACCTTGATTCAACTCCCTGTACTCAAAACACTCAAATGGTAGTCGACAATCTTTTCATGGTGCGGGGCGAAGGGAGAGCATAGAAACAAGGTTTCTCTGTGGAACAGTACTGGCTGTCCTGGAACTCTCTCTGTACCAGGCTGGCCTTGAACTCACAGAGATCCACCTGCCTCTGCCTCCCAAGTGCTGGTATTAAAGGCATGTACCACCAGCACCGGCTGGTTCACAATCTTAATTCCAGTTCCAAGAGATCTGATACCCTCTTCTGGTATACATATAGTGCCCAGACAGACATGCAGGTAAAATATTTATTCACATTAAATAAAATATAATACTTAGCATGGTGGAGATTGTCTTTAATCCCAGGGTTGGAGAGGCATAGTCAGGCAGATATCTCTGAATCTGAGACCAGCCTGGTCTACATAGTGACTTCCAGGACAGCCAGCACCAATAGAGAGACCCAGTCTTTTTTTTAAAAAAAGATTTATTTATTATGTACACAGTGTTCAGCCTCCATGTATGCCTGCCGGCCAGAAGAGAACACCAGATCTCATTATAGATGGCTGTGAGCCACCATGTGGTTGCTGGGAATTGAACTCAGGACCTCTAGAAGACCAGTCAGTGCTCTTAACCTCTGAGCCATCTCTCCAGCCCAAAGAAAGTTCTTTTTTTTTTTTTTTTTTTTTTTTTTGGTTTTTCGAGACAGGGTTTCTCTGTGGCTTTGGATCCTGTCCTGGAACTAGCTCTGTAGACCAGGCTGGTCTCGAACTCACAGAGATCCACCTGCCTCTGCCTCCCAAGTGCTGGGATTAAAGGCATGCACCACCACCTCCCGGCTGAGAGACCTAGTCTTTAAAAAAAAAAAACAAAAAACAAAGGGCTGGAGAAATGGCTCAGACGTTAAGAACACTGACTGTTCTTTCAGAGGTCGTGAGTTCAATTCCCAGCAACTGCATTGTGGCTCACAATTATCTATAATGAGATCTGGTGCCTTCTTCTGGCCTGTAAACATACACGCAGACAGACACTGTGTACATTTTGGTTGTGAGCCTAGCCTTTAACGGCTGAGCCATCTCTCCAGCCCCACTGTATACATAATAAATAAATCTTCAAAAAAATTTTTAAAAAAGCAAACAACAACAGAAAAACTCTGTGGTCTGTGCTGATGCTTGCCCATACCGGGCAAGGTAACTTCTTTTGCAGTGGTATTGATGACTGTGGACTCATAACTGAGAATCAGAGACATTGAAGGCATCTGTGACACTCTCCCATCCCACCACACCCAACTTCCTAAAGAAAATGTTGTGAAATAATCCTCTTGAACACTGTGAAGATTTGTCACTTGAAATGGTTTAATAAAACACTGATTGGAAAGTAGCCAGGCAGGAAGTATAGGTTGGGCAACCAGACTAAGGATGATGGGAAGGAGAAGGGTAGAGTCAGGAGACGCCAACCAGGTGCAGAAGAAGCAGAAGATGAATGTGCCATGCTAATAAAGGTTCCACCATGTGGTGGAGCATAAGTATAGAAAGATGGGTTAATTAAAGTGTAAGTTAGCTACTAATAAGCCTGAGCTATTGGCAAAGCATTTATAATTCATATTCAGCCTCTGAGTCAATTATTTGGGAAGCAGCTGACAGGTATTTGGGAATGGGCAATTGGGAGAGAAACATCTGTCTACAAGAAAGTCTAGACAGGAAGCCACTGAAATAAATCCTCAAAAAATGTGATTAAGTGAAGCTCTTTATAGTTGATGGCTTCTAGCTGGGTGGGGAACAAGGGGACAACATGGGACTCCGATGTCTTCAAGGGCTGGCCACTGGGAGATTGACCATGCTCCAATGAGAATATGAACAACACAAACTGGATTTGGTAAATTTAGGGTAGAGGGCATGGGGGTGGAGAGTGGACCTGGGAGGAATAGGAAATGAGTGTGATTGGGGTGTACTGCATGAAGTTCTCAAACAATCAATAAAAATGTTTTGGGTTTTTTTTTTTTTTTTTTGGTTTTCAAGACAGGTTTTCTCTGTAGCTTTGGTGCCTGTCCTGGAACTAGCACTGTAGACCAGGCTGGCCTCGAACTCCCAGAGATCTGTCTGCCTCTGCCTCCAGTACTGGAATTAAAGGCGTGTGCCACCGCCGCCCGGCTAATAAAATGAATCCTAAGAATATTTTTCAGAGGCTGGGGCTCTGGGTCTGATTCCCAGCACTACATAAACCACGTCCGCTCATCCGTTCATCCTTGATTTCCAGCTGGACTCCCCATCTTCCCCATCACACAGCTTAAGGCTGAGAAAAGTGGCCCTGTGGGCAAAGTAAATGGGCTGGTAGATGCTATATTCTTCAGAGAAACCTGCTGGCCCGCGGAGCTGAGGCTGCAATATCCAATGTGGTAGTGGTGGGAGGTGGGGTGGGGTGAAGCTGCTGCGTGAAGGTGCAGCACACAGAAGATCACCAGCCTGAAGGTGTGCTACAAGGCATGGTGGACTGTCTCATGCAGAATCCTCAGACAACAGTTTCTTCAGTTATCGCTATGGCAATTTGGCAAATGTTGATGTTTTCTAAAAGAAGCTTGAAATTTTGCTGTTCAAGACAATACATCCATTTCTGTCTAGAGTTAATGAGACCACTCTGGAGCTTTTTGTTCCTTCTTGTTTGTGAACCTGGCTGTGGTGTTTCCCATAGCTCATTTATTTCAATACATAGTCACCAGGGAGTGTCATTATTTGAAAGGATTAGAAGGATTAAGAGGTATGGCCAAGATGAAGGAAGTGTATCATGGGGGTTGGCTTTGAGGTTTCAAAAGACTATGCTAACCCCTCTATCTTTATCTACAGACCAGGATGTGGTTCTCAGATACTGCTCTAGCATCTGCCTTCCTGCCACCATGCTTCCTGCCATGATGTTAATATGATTAAACCTCTGAACCTGTAAGCAAGCCTCTGTAGACAGATTTTTCTTTGAGCCACCAAGTCACAAAAAAATGGCAATGACTTTTATAATTAATTATAAAATCTCAGCCTATAGTTTAGACTTATCCCATGAGCTCTTATAACTTGAATTAACCCATTTCTCTTCATCTACATATTGCCATGTGACTCATGGCTTTTACCTATCCTCCTGCACCTCTTGCTTTCTCTGCTTCTGGCTGGCATCTTCCGCTCTTCTGTGCCTGGAAACCCTGCCTAGCTATTGGCCATACAGCTTTTTATTAAACCAGAGTAACACATCTTCATGATGTACAAAAAATGTTGTGCTATTCCACAACATTTCCTCCTTTTGTCTAATTAAAAAGGAAAGGTTTGAACTCTAATACAGTAAGAACAATTATCAGGTAAAAATTACATAAACAATGTCCAGTCTTTTGTGTTAGGCAAATTTGGAGAAAGTACTCCATTATACCTAAACCATTTTCTATTATAACTTGTATTACCATCTCAAAATTATCTGTTTATACCTCAAAACATTCTACCAAATGAACAGTTTAAGCCTTTAAGTCTCTCAACCCCATATATTTTATACCTCCTTTGTGACTTTTCTCTGAATCTGGTAACAGAGAACTGTGACTATTACTATCTCATCATTGACACCATCAGCAATCCGAGAAGGAGATAATATTATCCGAGTATAAAGAAAATGCAGAGCAAACAACTTCCAAAACTATAGAATGACAGAAAAATCTGACTGACTGGACAATCAACCAAGGTTCCTCTGTGACATTAGGGCATCCATCTTCGGTCTGCAGGCCTAGCAATCCAATAGACTATTCTGTGAAGCAGGAATTTTGAAGGACTCTCCCACTTTGTCTTAACAAAGTTCAGCAGCTGCTTTCTTTTGTGTCCTCCTTGTCCACCTTAAACATCATACTGTCAGAAGTTGAGGTAGGGCAGTCTCTTGCCCAAATGGCTAGTTTTTGCCACTAGAAAGCAAACTCCGTATGGAGGTTCTTTGATGCCAACCATCCTTTTTGAAGTAAATTGGTGCTGCCAGGAGCAGACATGTCTCACTGTCATGAAAAGCTTTATGTTATTAAAACACCCTACATGTCATATTTCTGTAGATCTCTGAAGTGTTTGAAGACCACCTGTATACATAAATACATCTGTTTGACCTTGAAAACATACCTAACACCACTACAAGATTGTTATAGGTGACTAACTACTAACCTGCTTTTCATTA
The DNA here is from genome assembly GCA_004026605.1 of Ondatra zibethicus. Classification (NCBI taxonomy): domain Eukaryota; kingdom Metazoa; phylum Chordata; class Mammalia; order Rodentia; family Cricetidae; genus Ondatra; species Ondatra zibethicus. The sequence goes on along the minus strand of PVIU01028356.1, from coordinate 4,702 downwards.
TCCTATATAGTTTGTAATAATAACTTTCAAGGATTAGAAATTTAATTACATTGTTAAATGAGCTGCATAGGTACAATACCTTAAGCAAGAGTTTTATATATATATATATATATATATACATAATGTTCCACAAAAACCTTAAATTTTTATTAATATATAAAAATTCATAGCATTTTAAAATATGTAAGACTAGTAGTAGTTGCTTTTTTAGTTTACAAGTAGATTCAATAATCTATCCTTTAATCTGTCATTTCTAGATCCCTTTTTTCTTTTTTTTAAAGATTTATTTATTATGTATACAGTATTATCAGTATTCTGTCTGCATATATGCTTGCAGGCCAGAAGAGGGCATCAGGTCTCATTACAGATGGTTGTGAGCCACCATATGATTGCTGGGAAATGAACTCAGGACCTTTGGAAGAGCAGGCAGTGCTCTTAACCACTGAGCTATCTCTCCAGCCCTATATCCCTTTTTTTCTTTACAGAATGAAATCCCTGAATCTAATTTCCTATGTTTAGCTTTTTCCTGAGCATTACTAATAACAACTTGTAAAAACCCCCATAAATGATGACAAATATCCATAACCCACTGATTGACCAAAAGCTACCTACCCTACTTCTTGGGCATGTGGGTGTTGTGTTCTCTAGACTGCTTCCTGTTTCTGGGGGCACTGGCTGGGAGACCCTGACAAAATTAGTATAACGGTCAAGACCTGGGTAGAATAATTTGTGAGCCGAAGCATCTCAGCCATGAAACTCCAACTCCCACCAGGCAGTGGCGCACGCCTTTAACCCCAGCACTCGGGAGGCAGAGGCAGGCGGATCTCTGTGAGTTTGAGGCCAGCCTGGTCTACAGAGCCAGTTCCAGGAAAGGCTCCAAAGCCACAGAGAAACTCTGTCTCTAAAAATCTACCCCCTCCCCCCAAAAAAAGAAAGAAAAGAAAAGAAACTCCCAACTCCCTCGCCTTGCTTTTTAGATAAGGTCTCACGTACTTCAGATTAACCTGGAACTCTGGAGCTAAGAAGGATCTCAAACATTTGGATCATTCTGCTACCGCCTTTCAAAGTGCTGGAATTACAAGTATGTGTCACCATACTTGGTATACACCGTACTGGGAACCAACCATAGATAACAGCCTTGCTTCTCGGCATCACTGGGTCCCTCCATCTAAAACTGGTATGATTGGTGGTCCCTCCCCTTTCCCACCTCTGGCTATTTCTTGAGTGACGACTTGCCTCTCAAGTGTGGTTCCACAGAGCCTGGACAATGAAGTGAAACGGTCGTATATTCCAGGGACGTGGCCAACACCCCAGCTTTCCTAGGTCACCCAAAGATGAATGATGACCCCAGGTCAGCAGGAAGCATACTCATCTCTGCCTCACCTGCTACCCCTTTCCAATGCCTCACCTTTTATAATAAAAAGGGAGGGGTTAGTATTCAGGCATCTGCACTGGCCTGCCCTTGGGGTCCTGACAGAATACATCCAAACCTACAGCCACTAAGAGCACCTCCTTGTGCACATTCACTAGGGCCGTGTCTACCTCCTGTCTCTTTCTGTTTGTTTCTCTGCTTCTCTCAGGTTCTCCTTCTCACTCTCCCTCCTTTCTCCAGAGGCCGGTTTCCCCTGTCTCTGCCCCCTTTTTCCATGCCCTGTCCCCTAATAAAAACCCCTCCACATGAGCTCTGCCGCATGGTGTCTTTCTCTCTCGCTGGTTTTTAAATTACAACACTGGCTATAATGGCACACGCCTTCAACCCCAGCACTCAGAAAGCAGAAGCAGGCAGATATCTCTGTGAGTCTGAGGCCACCCTGGTCTTTACAGAGTACCAGAACAGTCAGAGCAACATAGTGAGACCCCCGTCTTGAAGTAAACAAATAAACAAAACACCCCCACAAAAAAGCGTTTTTATAATGAAAGATGCAAATTATACATGCAGTACAGCGTAATGCTTTCAACATATACTTACAATATGGAATGATTAAGAAAGCAAATCTGGGAGCTGGAGAGATGGCTCAGTGGTTGAGAACACTGGCTGTTCTTCCAGAGGTCCTGAGTTCAATTCTCAGCACCCACATGGTGGCTCACAGCCATCTGTAATGAGATCTGGCGCCCTCTTCTGGTCTGTAGGCATACATGCAGACAGAACACTGTATACATAATAAATAAATCTTTAATCAAAAAAAGAAAGCAAATCTATGCTTGCATACTGTCTTGTGTGGTGAAAACATTTAAAATCTTTTCTTTTGCCAGGTGTGATGGCTTGAACCTGCAATCCTAGCATTAAAGGCTGAGGCAGGAGGGTTGCTTAGATTGTGAGGCAAATCTGGCCTACATAGTAAGATCCAATCCAGCCTGGGGTACTGAGTGAGACCCTGACCCATTAAAAGAAGAAGAAGAAAGGAGGAGGAAGAGGAAAAGGAAGAGGGAGGAAGAGGAAGGAGGAGGAGGAGGAAGAGGAAGAAGAAGAGGAGGAGGAGGAAAAGGAAGAAGAAAAAGAAGAGGAGGAGGAGGAAGAGGAGGGAGAAGAGGAAAAGGAAGTGGAAGAAGAGGAAGAGGAAGAGGAGGAAGAAGAAAAGGAGGAAGAAGAGGAGGAAGAGGAGGAGGAAGAAAAGGAAGAGGGAGGAAGAGGAAGGAGGAGGAAGAGGAAGAAGAGGAGGAAGAAGAAGGAGGAGGAGAAGAGGAGGAAGAAGAGAAAGAAAAAGAAGGGGAGGAGGAAGAGGAGGAGGAAGAGGAGGAAGAGGAGGAGGAAGAAGAAGAGGAAGAGGAGGAGGAAGAGGAAAAGGAAGATGGAGGAAGAAGGAAGAGGAAGAAGAAGAAGAGGCAGTAGAAGAAGAGGAGGAGGAAGAGGAGGAGAAAGAGGATGAAGAGGAAGAGGAAGAGGAAGAAGAAAAGAGGAAGAATAGGAGGAGGAGGAAGAGGAGGAGGAGGAAGAAGAAGAAGTAGAGGAGGCAGAAGAAGAGGAGGAAGAGGAGGAGGAAGAGGATGAAGAGGAAGAACAGGAAGAAGGAAAGAAAGAAAGAAAGAGAGAAAGAAAGAAAGAAGGAAAGAAAAGAAAGAGCCAACTGGTGGTAGTGCATACCTTTGATCCCAGCACTTGGGAGATAGCAGCGGCAGGTGGTTCTCTGTGAAGCCAGCCTGGTCTACAGAGTGAGTTCCAGGACAGGCACAGTTACAGAGAGAAACTCTATCTCAAAAGTAAAAAACCAGAAACAAAAAGCTGAACCTAGTGGTCCATAGCTATAACTCGAATATTTTATGGGAGGGTTGGTGGACTGCCTCAATTTTGATGTCAGTTTGGTCTACACAGCAAGTGCCCATCTGTTCATCGGTGCACAGCAAGGCTGTGTGTAACTCGCAAACACAGCTATTCCTTTAGCAGTTTGGGAGAGTATGGTGCACTCTTATTACCAAAACTGCTCTGTGCCATAGAGTTCTCATTTCCCGCCTGTTCAGCAGAAGGAGCTCTGTATATGAGGACTGACACCTGACCTATCCTCAGCCACCCCCTCTTTTAGCCTCTTAGAATTACTATTTTCTACTCCCATGGGCTTAACATTTTTAGAGTCCTTATGTAAGTGAAACGATGAACTTTCTGTATGGGGGGGGCTGGCTTATTTCACTTCGCATGACATATTCCAGGTTCATGTACATTGTTACAAATGATTGGATTTAGGACTAAAGCTATAACAGATTAGTGAATTATTCGCATATGAATAATAAAGTTTCAGTGATGGGAAACTGTATTATGTCAAATGAGAAGAAGGCTGTAGTAGGGACTGAGAATACCAGCACTTGTTGTCTGGTACCAACAAGAGGAGAGGGGGTGGATACTAGGAATGGTGAGCTGAACAGGAAAAGATGTCTAAAGGAATGGCTAATGCCAAGAAGTCCCAAGGAGAACAGTGTCCTCCATCCTTAGCAACCAGAGGGCATTAATGCAGACCAGGTTGCTGGGAATTGGGAAAAGCTGAAGCTAAACTGCAGTTGATGTAGGAAGGTGTCGCGCCCCGTCTGCCAGCAGAAAGGACGCGGACACCAGGATTCTTCTCGATCACGCTTTATTAAGGCACTTTCTTACAGCTGAAGACAGGAGACGCAGCTCACCGAGATCTGCGAGCTTATATAGTAAAATTCTCTCGCCTCTGAGGTGTCATTCAGCAATTGGTCAGCTCATGGCGCCAGATTGACAGGTCGTCAGGGATAGGCTAGATCTGACATAGCCTGTTCGGGAGAGGCGCATGTGCAAAGCACTTGTTTTGGAGCACGGAACGGCGGCCACCTCTGCGTGTGGTCGCCAGCAACAATGTTGCAGCCCGCAACATTTCCCCTTCTAATAATATATAGAACCAAGTAGACACCTGATTGTTAGCGAGCTCATGATTTCGCCATTAACCAGGAGTGGCGCGCATTTCCGCGCGAAGCCTCAGTAAAGCCAGTCCCTTCTGCGTGCAATGACCCAAAGTCAGCGGAGTGCAAGGGCACTGCAGACAGTCCCTTCCGCGTGCAATGACCAAAGTCAGCAGAGTGCAAGGGCACTGTCTGAGGAAAAGACATTTTATGGTTCTGAATGATTAGAGGTCTTGTTTCAAACAGGCAATCCAAGCCTGCGCAGGGGCTCCTTGCTCAATGGCCAGAAGTGCTTGAATCATGACGGCCTTATCCCTAGTCTGTCTGCGTCTCAGCGCGCATAAGAACCAAA
>PVIU01028355.1:7565-19186 GCA_004026605.1 Ondatra zibethicus | reverse complement strand
TGTGTTTTCTTCATTGCCTCCATTTCAGTTTTCAAGTTTTGAACTGTTTCAGTTACCTGTTTGATTGCTTTTTCTTGGTTTTCTAGGGTATCTTTGAGGAATTTATTCATTTCTTCTAACTTTTTGTTAGTTTTCTCATCCCTTTCGATAAAGGAGTTTTTCACCTCTTCTTTAAAGGACTCTATAATTTTCATAAAGCCACGTTTAAAGTCAATTTCTTCTACTTCATCTGGGATAGGTTGCTCGGGCTTTCCTGTTCCATAATCGCTGGATTCTGGTGTTATCATGTTGCTTTTCAGGTTGTTGGACGAATTCTTTGATTGGCGCCTGCCCATCTCTTCTGAGAGTTGCCCGCTCTGCTCCGTTCGGCTCCGCTTGGTTCCCGGGGTCAGGGTCAAGCTGAATCCGCGGAAGCTGGTTGGGCGAGGTTCCGGTCCCAAGGGCAGGCCTACTGAGGGTTGCCCGCTCCTCTCTGCTCGGCTCCGTGGGACAAAGGAGGCCCCCTAGCAGGGGACTCGCCCTTCCCCCAAGGCCTCAACCCGGGTGGGCCGAGCTCGGGTGCAGCCGGGACCACGCAGATGAGAACGGATGCCTGGGGGCGAGCAGGGTTGGGGTAAGCAGCAAAGCCAACAGAAGGGAGCCCCAAGAGGCCAGAAGGTCCCGGGTACGGGCTGGGGCCCACTCACCAGGGTCCAGCTGAATCCGCGGAAGCTGGTTTGGCGAGGTTCCCGGTCCCAAGGTCAGGCCTACTGAGGGTTGCCCGCTCCGCTCCGCTCGGCTCCGTGGGACAAAGGAGGCCCCCTAGCAGGGGACTCGCCCTTCCCCCAAGGCCTCAGCCCGGGTGGGCCGAGCTCGGGTGCAGCCGGGACAGGGTCCAGATGAATCCGCGGAAGCTGATTGGGCGAGGTTCCCGGTCCCCAAGGCAGGCCTACTGAGGGTTGCCCACTCCTCTCCCCACACACATACTTTTAAAGATAATTTTAAAAAAAGAATCAAGTATAAAGAATAGCTTCAATATAGTTGCCAAAAAGATGGGAGTCAGTAAAGATTTGGGAGAAAAAGATAATCCTTCATGTAACTGCAAAGTTAAACTGAAAGATTGGTCTCCAGCACTGTACAGAGGAAATAATATAAATTCTTTTACATTGCTAAACTGTGAATAGATTGCAAGTTTAATACTTTTGCATTTTAAAATTTTTCTTTCACTTTTGTTTTCAAGTACTAAGGTATGCTTTTTATTAAATTCTATTGTACATATTATGTGAAATCCACTTTAGCTTCAGATTAAATGTTTTGTGCATACAAAATTTGGAAATGAGTGTTAAGGCTAACAATTAAATCAGAACATACAATTGAGGTTTGTGAATATAAAAACTTTTCTAATTGTGCACAAAATTTAGTAAACAATGAGAAACATAGCCATATAAGAAATAGTATTATGAGACTAAGTTATGAAAGTGAAAGGATTTAATTTCTGAGTTTTTTCCACCAAGTAGGAAATTCCACTGTCTATGAAATTATTAAATTCTTTTGTTGCTGGAAATATTTCTCCTAACTAATTAATACATTGGGATAAAGGAGGAAGTAGAAACAAGAGTTGTGAGTTCACTACTCATGTGGCTCATGGGACTGAGAAGTAGGAAGTACACCACAGTGTAGCTCTGGGGAATACTCCTCAATGGCATCACTACATGTGGAAATACAGGCAAAGAAGTAGTGATTTCTGAATGACTTGTTCTTCCCAACAGCACTGTCCTCTCATTTTCCTTTAGTGGGCATAAACATGTCCTTGAGAAGTATTTGGAGATAAAACTGTTTCTACAGGGAAGGAATAGAAGTAGCGTTAAAGGAACATGGGGAGGCAAGGAAAAGCAGCTTCTTGAGACTATCACTTCTTCTTCCTAGGAAACTGCATGGGAAAAGAGCTAGAAGGCACAGTGGTGGGTGTCAACACAGAATCAATAGGGGAAGGGGGATGCTCAGGGGCCCTGTAAAGCACCCAACCCAGCATTTGTTTAATAGACTGTTGGTCTTCCCATCTGGAATGAATAAAGCTCTTACTTTCCTCTTTCCCACAACTTGGACTATTTTTTCCTCAGTCATTTGATTCTTTGTCCATGATGGAGAATGACTTTGGAAAATCCCTAAGCAACTACCAGCACCCTCAGGTATAGGCCATGCCTTGGGGTCTCTCCTCTAGAAATGGATATGACCTCTTCTCAAGGTACTATACCTGACCAAAATCTCAAGAAAACAATTTGAAAATGACCATTACTCATGTGGCACTCTATGGCATCCTTCCACAAAATGTTACACTTCTTCAGAATTACCTGGTAGAAAATTCAATAGGCCCTCACCTCCACTGGGTGTATTGCAATGAGTAGGGACTTGGGTCTTCTCCCATTCTGAATGAATAAAGTTATTACTTTCCTCTTCTCCACAACTTGGTTTATGTTTCAGTCATTCAATTCTTTGTCCGTGCCAGAGAATGACCTTGGCAACTTCCTAAACAACTACCAGCACTCCAGTTATATATCTTGGTGTCTCTCACCTACAGTTGGAGACGACTTCTTCTCAAGATTATATTCATAACTGAAAATTACGAAACAAGACTTGGAGCTGGTCATTGCCCATGTGGCACTCCAAGACGTCCTTCCTCGATAAGTGACACTCTTCCACAGTTAACTTGGTAGGAAACTTAGTCAGCCTCCAATTCCACTGGGAGTATGGATAGTAGAGGCTTGGGCTCTGACTGAATGGGTGGAAGGTTATTTCTCAAGGTTGAGAACCAGAGCAAAGGCTTGTGCTTCCACTCTTCAGCAAAGAGACACAGTAAATAGGACCCCGTCCTATTTACTGATAAGTGTGTGGGGAGAAAGAGTATGAGGGAAATTCCCTCTCAATACACCTGGGACAGACAGACAGCGAAACTTGCTGATGCCTTGTATTGTGCCCAGTACATTCCAAGTACTGAATAAATACTGAGCAAATAAATTCTGGTTTTGAAAATTTAGCTTTATGATTTAAATTTTAAAGTGTTCTTTACTGTAAGACTATATTTAATGAAACAATGGTATCACTAACCAGGATGAAACAGGTGAATATTAAGCTTTCTTTCCATAGACAATGTTCTGTCTATTCACAATAAATTTGAAAATTCCCACTTAGCCAGCAATGGAGTAGGCAGCAGAGATGAAGTCCAAAACTCAATATAAAATTTCTGTAGTGGTTACCTGAAATGGATAAAGTTCTAGATATATCTGAATCTCAGAAATTAAACCAAGAGTGGTTCCACAAGTAAAACAAACCTTTCAAAATAAGGAAATTGAAACATCACCAAAGTTTTTACAACTATCAAAACCTTGGATTCAGTTGGGTCCACCCCAGAATTCTAACAGATTTTAAAGGAAGAACTACAGTCAATATTTCTCAAGTTATCAATAAAAATTGAAGTATAAGGAACACTTTCAACTACCCTCAATGAATCCAGATTTACTGTACTATGAAGGCCATGTAAATACTCAATTTAAAACAAAAACAAAAACTTTAGTGTCATGGCAGATAGTGACAGTTTTGCCTCTAGGACCCATGAAGTATCTGGCCATGGGTTCTTGGATCAGTTTAAAGTACAATGCATGAGTTTCCTACAGATGAGCAGGTGTTGGCTGTCCCCAAGATGCATGTGCCTCTATGGCACTGTTAGGGATGGCTTGTTATGCCTTTTGTGTAGTTTTCAACCTTTTTATCTAGGTAGGACAATTGATAATATGTTACACTTGTACATTATATCTTGAATTTATGAGGACTATCCCACAGGGAGGCAGCTTCTAGATCAATGATACGTGTTTTAAAGTAAGAATATAAACTGATAGGTTTTACTGTACTTTCCCAAACATCCTTAATGTAACTTATGACCTTGCCCTCTCCCTGTGCATTCCTCTCCCTGTCCCTTTTCTCTCAGTATGTATTCCTCCCTCCCTCTCCCTCTTTCTACAAATTACTCCCTTCATCTTTTGTAGCCAAGCCCTGCCACTTGCATTTTTCCCTTTGTAGCACCCATGTCCTGATATTTCTCTCTCTAAAGCTACATCTCCTCTTTCTACAATGCTCCCTTTCTGCTTTCCTGGTTATTCAAGGGTGTTAATTCAAAGCAAGGAGATTTGGATTTAGGCTGCAGAAATCAGGGTAAACATAAGACATTTCTCTTTCTGGACACAGTTGACCTCACTAAGCATAGTATTTTCCAGTTCCATCTATTTATTTGTAGATTTTATTTTTTATAGCTGAATAAAATTGTATAATTATACCACATTTTCATCATTCACTAAGTAGTTGAAGGAAAACTAAGATTCTTCCATTTCTTTGCTATTATGAATAGAATGGTGATGACTGTGGCTGAACAAGTATATCTGCAGTGGGATATAAAGTTCTTTCAGCATTTGCAAAAGCTGAAATAGCTCAATTGTATAATATATCTGATTTAGGCATTTGGGGAAGTGTCTACACCAATTTCCAAAAAAATATAGATTTATTTTTATATTGATGTGTCTATGTTTATTTTTTGCCATCATCAATGTCTCTGCAGCACATATATGTGCAGTGCCCACAGTCGACATTAGGTCCTCTGCAACTGGAGTTATGAAAGGTTGGGATCTTCCACATGGGTTCTTGGAATTGAACCCAGGTCCTCTGAAAGAGCAGCCAGTTTTCCACCACTGAGCCATCTCTACAGACCCTGATAATGAATTTTTTTCATTTTTTATTATTTAAAATAATTTCTAAATTTAATATATTTTGGTCATTTTCTTCCACTTCTCCAAGTCCTTCCAGATACTCACCCCATCCCTATCCAACCAATTTTAGGTTCATTTTCAAAGAAATGAACAAAAATCCAATACAACAACCAAATGCTCTAAAAAGAAGAAAACAAAATTAAAAAAAAAACCAAAAAGAAAGAAAAGTAAAAACCACCTGATAAACTACAATGGAAGCTGTGTTAATAGCAGGAAGTGTCCATATGAAGAGAATAAAGAATTCTTATGCCAGAGACTTAACAGCAGATATTATGAGAGTATACACAAGTGGCCTCCAGAATTCCACCAGGGAACTCCTACAGCTAATGAACACCTTCAGTAATGTAGTAGGATACAAGATTAACTAAAAAATCAGTAGACCTCCTACAATTGATAAATGGACTGAGAAAGAAATCAGAGAAACAACACCCTTAACAATAGCCACAAATAATATAAAATATCTTGCAGTAACTCTAACCAAACATGTGAAATATTAAGATGACAATAACTTTAAGTCTTGGAAGAAAGATATTGAAGAAGATACCAGAAAATGGAAAGATCTCCCATGCACATGAATAGGCAGGATTAACATATTTTGGTAAAATGGCAATTTTACCAAAAGCAATCTGCAGATTCAGTGGAATCCCTATCGAAACCCTAACACAATTCTTCACAGACCTCAAAAGAACAATACTCAACTTAATATGGAAAAACAAAAAACACAGTATAGGTCAAACAATCCTGTATAGTCAAGGAACTTCCAGAGGTATCACCATCTGTGACTTCAATCTCTGCTACAGAACTCTAGTAATAAAAACAGCTTGATATTAGCATAAAAACAGATACATGGATCAATGGAATCGAATTGAAGACCCTGACATAAATCAACACGCCTATGAACACCTGATTTTTTGACAAAGAGGCTGAAATTGTACAATGAATAAAAAAAGCATATTCATCAAATGGTGCTGGTGTAACTGGATGTTGACATGTAGAAAAATGCAAATAGATTCATACCTATCACCATGCACAAAACTCAAGACCAAATGGATCAAGACCTTAACACAAATCCAGTTACACTGAACCTGAAAGAAAATAAAGCGGGAAGTAGCCTTGAACGCATTGGCACTGGAGATTACTTCCTGAATATAACACCAGTAACACGGACACTGAGCTAGACAATTACTAAATGGGACCTCATGAGCATTACTTATGACATTTTATGTTGCAGAGGATGTGGAGCAAGGAAAATGTTCCTCTATTGCTGGTGGGAGGGAAAATTGTACCACTGCTTTGAAAATCAATATAGTCATTTATCAGGAAAATCAACCTACCTCAAAACTCAACTATACCACTCTTGGGCATATACCCAAAGGATGCTCAATCATACCACAAGGACACTTGCTCAACCATGTTCATAGCATTAATATTCATAACAGCCAGAACCTGGAAACAAACTAGATGCCCCTCAACCAAAGAATGGATAAAGAAAATGTCATATATATATACTCAAAAGAGTATTATTCAGCAGTAAAAAGCAATAACCTCTTGAAATTTACAGGCAAGTGGATGGAACTAGAAAAAAATCCTCAGTGAAGTAACCTAGACCTAGAAAGACAAACACTGTATGTACTCACTTATAAGTAGATATTAGATGTAAAGCAAGGGATGACCAGGCTACAATCCATAGCCCCAGAGAAGCTGGGTAATGAGGACCCTAAGAGTGATGGGTGGATAGCCCTGGGAAGGGGAAATAGATGATATCTCCTTGGAAAACTAGGTGTGGAGGGCTGGGTGATGGGTACATGAGGGATCAGGATGGTAAAGTTGGGGGAAAGATGGAGAAGGATAGCAATGAGAGCGATATCTTGATAGAGGGGTCATTATGGGATTATGGAGAAACCCAGTGCTGGAATACACAAGAATGACCCCGGGTAAGTCTCTTAGCAATAGTGGAGAGGGTGCTTGAATTGGCTCTTTCCTGTAATCAGATTGGTAACTACTATAATTGTCATCATAAAACCTTCAACTAGTAACTGATGGAAGGAGATGCAGAGATTCAGAGTCAAGTACTGGGCTAAGCTCTGGAAGTCCAGTTGAAGAGAAGGAGAAGGGATTATGTGAGCTAGGGGGTCAAGAACATGATGGAGAAACATACAGAGACAACTGACCTGAGGTCGTGGGAAGTTTAGGACTCTAAACCAACAGGGATACTGCATGGGACTGACATAGGCGCTCTGCATGTGGGTGACAGTTGTGTAGCTTGGAAAGCCTGTGGGACCTCTAGCAGTAGGACCAGGACCTATCCCTGGTGCATGAGCTGCCTTTCTGGAACCTATTGCCTATGGTGGGATGCCTCGCTCAGTCTTGATGCAGGGGGAGGAACTTAGTCCTGCCTCAACTTGATATGCCATGCTTTGTTGACTCACATGGGAAGCCTTACCTTTTTTGAGGAGTGGATGGGAGTAGAAAGTAGGTGAGGGCAGAGTATAGGAGGAGAGGAGGGAGAGGAAACTGTGGTTGGTATGTAAAATAAATTTTAAAAAATTAATAAAAAGTAACAACATATAGGCTTAGACACATATGTCCATATACTGGAGTCTCATTAAAACACAAAACTAGAACCCATAGTATATACATAAAGTTAAAAATTATGATCTGACATGACATTATGGCAAAAAGAACATCCAAAGATGCCATTGAGTTTATTTTGTGCTTGCCACCTACTGCTGGGTATGATGATTGGCCTTAAGTGTGGTTTGAATCCCCAGTGAGACTCCCAGGAAAAAATAAATTTTTCATATGTGAGTGGTAATCATTTGGAGATAGTTTTTGGGTTAGGGATGGGGTTTGTGTTCCTTATCCTCTGAGCATTAAGACCCCATCTGGCTTAGTCCCGAGCAGGCCCTGTACATACTGCCATGGTTTCTGCCACAGAGTTCATGTGTTGGTTGTGTTGTGTTTAGAAGTCTTTGTTTATGTCCATTCTAACTCTTATATTCTTACTGCCCCTTATGATGCAGGCTTCCCTGAGTCAACAGAGAAAGGTTGTGATGGAGATACACCATTTATAACTGTGTGTTGATCTGGATGCACTTCTGTATGCTGTGAATATGTCTTATTACCATTGGTTAATAAAGAAGCTGATTTGGCCAATAGCCAGGCAGAGTAAAGCCAGGCAGGAAACCCAAAGCAAAGATAATGGGAAAAATAAGGCTGAATCTGGGAGATGTCAGCAGCTGCTAGAGAAGCAAAATGTGAAGTAATGCTACAACCACATGGCAATCCATAGATTAATAGAAATGGGTTAATTTATGATGCAAAAACAAGTTAGTAACATGCCTCAGCCATCGGTCAAACAGTTTGTAATTAATATTAAGCTTCAGAGTGGTTATTCGGGAACAGGTGGACAGGAGAGAAACTTCCAGTTACAATGTGTTCCAAGTTCCCTCACTTGGATATAATTTAGTTGTGGGTTTCTGTATTTGTTCTCATTTAGTGCAGGAGGAAGGTTCTGCTATAATGACTGAGTTACATGTTGATTGATAAAATAACAGAATATCATTAGATATCATATAAATGCTGTGTTTCTTTAGAAGAACAGTAGTATTTCATTTTCTTTTAGGTCCCTGGCCTATCTGATCTCTAGTTCTTGGCCTCTTGAGTACTGTCAGGGATTGCTTCCATTCATCTATTGAAAGACACTGAGGCTGTTTCCCATTTCTGGATATTATGTATAGAGCAGCAATAAACACAGCTGAGCAAGTTTCTGTATAATAATATAAAAAGTCCTTTGGGCATATGAACAAGGTGGTATACGTGGATCCTGAGTTAGATCTATTCCAAGCTTCCTAAAGAACTGCCATGGTGATTTCCAGAATGACTCTACAATTTTTAATTTCCACCAGCAGTGGATTAATGTTCCCGTTATTCTACATTCTGGCCACCATGAGCTGTTAATTTTTCATTGATATTGACCATTCTATGTGGTATAAGATGAAATCTCAAAGTAGTTTTGATACACATTTCTATATTAAACTCTTTATAAATGCATTTCATAAGGGTATAATCACTGAAGATAAAAGTCATGGGTGTTTCTTAGTCTGAGAGAGGTAGAGGAAACAATATATGTGAAGAGATTTCTATCCATAGTCGTTTTTATGTCAGCCCTCAAAGCTATGTTAAAAATACTGTAACTTGTCATCCAGAAGAAAATCTGCAGTGATGAGGTAGCTGATTAAAATTATCTGTTTGTTGTTGTGTAGTGAATCTTGGGATGACGGTCATTTTGATTAACATTCAAATGTAGATGAAAATCCAATCTGTCTGTGGGAATCTTTAAGTCAGGGTATTACATGTGTGGTATAAATCTCTCTTCAGGGAAAGAGACTTGAGGATTCCTTTCAAAATATAAGGCATAGTGGACATCATAACTGAAACTTACCTCAGTTTTTCTACCCATTTGGATGCAGGTTGTTTTTTTTTATAATATACTGTGTGCAAAGTCCATAAACTATATTCTAGATTTCTCTTGGAGATAATTGCTTCATCTATAGAGGCTTGCTTGGTGCCTCTATTTGGAGGTTGTAGATTCAATTTCATCATCTTTGAATATCTTATCATCTACTGCAACTGGTGAGAACAGAGTTCATGTTCTTTCTGGTATGTGCCATACACACAGTAACCAAAAAAGGAACCAGAACGCTGCAAAAAGTAGTAGCTCTTGGTGCACCTGGATAGGTAGGAAGGTCTAGTTATACAGAAAGCACAGGTTGTTGTGCAGAGTCTCCTCCCCTCAAGTCGGGGGGGGCACAGGATTGCAACAGTCAGAGATATTTTGAGGGGGAGGATGGAAACCTTGAGCAATGGCACCCGCCCAGGGTCATGTCTCCTCCAGCCACCAGAGGGCACTGCCTGCCACACACTTGCTTAGTTTGGCCAGACTCTCAGCTGATATCTCTTTGTCCAGCAGTATTTCCTGTGCATGAAAACACAAATTCTCTCTAGCGTACTTCTTTCTCAGTTGTAGCCCATTCTAAAGTTGAAGGAGGGGCTTCCACAGCTTCCGGGATCGGATATATTTGCATAGCGAAGATCCTCTCAGAAGACAGGGACAGATAAGAAGTGACAGCCTCTCACTAGGTTGTGTGGCTCCAGGAGAAATTCCTCGTGTCTCCACCATGACCTGGGCTCCAGTTCTCCTCACTTTCCTGGCTCACTACACAGGTGGCTGTTTACATGGGATTCTGGGGGTGTGAACAGGAAAAATGATAGCTTACACCTGTCCCCTGAAAACGGGCTTTATCTTGTCCTAACTGATTCTCTGTTTCACTCTATCCTCACAGTATCTTGGGCTGAGGTTTTGTACACCCAGCCCCAATCACTGTCGGGATCTTTAGGGCAGAAGATCACCATCTCCTGTACCCGCAGCAGTGGCAGCATTGATAGCAATTCTGTATCCTGGTATCTTCAGCATTCAGCAAACACACCCCGCCTGCTCATCTACAGATATGACCTAAGATCCTCTGGGACTCCTGATCGGTTCTCTGGCTCCAAGGACAGCTCCTCCAACTCTGCCACTCTAACTATCTCTGGGTTGCAGGCTGAGGATGAAGCTGACTACTACTGTCTGTCTGGCTATGACAACTATTTCACACAGAGTCTCAGAATTATGGGGAACTGAGACAGAAACTCTCTAGAGCATCACCACCATAGGTTACCTTCGACCTTGGAAACCTGATCTTTTCTGTCTTGATTTGGAAATTCCTGTGAAATAAGCCCTTTATTTTCTAAAATACAGAATACTCTCTCTCTCTCTCTCTGCTTACCTACCTACCTTTCTTTGTATCTGTCTATCATCTATCTATCACCTCTCTCTCTCTCTCTCTCTCTCTCTCTCTCTCTCTCTCTCTCTCTCTCTCTCTCTCTCTCTGTGTGTGTGTGTGTGAGTCATAAGATGCCTTTTGGATGTCAGTTTTCTCTTTTACCATGTGGGTCTCTGGGATCAAACTGAGGTCATCAGACTTGGTGGCAAGATCCTTTTAGCAATGAGCCATCCTGCTGAGCCCAAACCTCTCCTGTATATTGATAGATGATCTCCTAATCCTTTTGAGACTTTTCATGGAAGAGATTTATGTCACCTCAGAAATTGCCAATCTGGGATGATATTAAACTGGATATTCCTTTTTCTGCTTCCTGTTTGTTGTCAAGACTGGGTTTTGTTATGGAGCTCAGGCTGTCGGTTACTTTCCAAGTGGCTGAGGCTTGTCTTGAACTTGGAATTTTTGCGTGGCAGATAATATTCTTCACTGCTGCACTGTAGTTGTCCTTTTTTGCAGTCTCAGCTTTAAGAAGGAGGATCTTTAGTATGCCTCCCGCTTTGGTGAATGGTAGGTTCTTTCTTTTATTAATTAAATTTATTCTTTGAAATTTTAGTGCATGTATAGAATGCATTTTAATACCTCCTACCTCATCAGTGTCCCCCACTACAAATATATTTCCCCCATTTGTATCTTTTCGTTTTGTTTTGTGACCCACTGAGTTTAAACAGGGCCATCTGTGTGACTGTTAGTTGAAACTGACCATCAGAACTTGGTGGGTGCACCACTGGGCACACAGCTGAAGAGAATCATGTATCCTCACCTAGAATTTTTCAGTAGCTAACACTATAGCTGGTGTGTGTGCATGCCTTTGTGTGTATGTGTGTGTGTGTGCCTGTGTGTGTATGTGTGTGTGTGTATGTGTGTGTGTGTGTGTGTGTGTGTGTGTGTGTGTGTGTGTGTGTGTGTGTGTGTGTGTGTGTGTGTGTGTGTGTGTGTGTGTGTGTGT